>CAUDMG010002027.1:1790000-1910000 GCA_958450375.1 Homarus gammarus
GATGTTGTGGTGTTGTGTTGTTGTCTGTGATGTTGTGGTGTTGTAGTCTGTGATGTTGTTGAGGTGATGTAGTCTGTGATGTTGTTGAGGTGTGTTACAGTCTGTGATGTTGTGGTGTTGTAGTCTGTGATGTTCTGGTGTTGTGTTGTAGTCTGTGATGTTGTGGTGTTGTAGTCTGTGATGTTGTTGAGGTGTGTTACAGTCTTGAGATATTGCAAATCAGTTACCAGAGGGTGTTAGGTTAGGTTAGATTAGGTGAGGTTAGGTTAGATTAGGTGAGGTTAGGTTAGATTAGGTGAGGTTAGATTAGATTAGGTGAGGTTAGGTTAGATTAGGCGAGGTTAGGTTAGATTAGGTTAGGTTAGGTTAGATTAGGTGAGGTTAGGTTAGATTAGGTGAGGTTAGGTTAGGTGAGGTTAGGTTAGATTAGGTGAGGTTAGGTTAGATTAGGTGAGGTTAGGTTAGGTTGTGATAAGTTTTGTCAGGTTATGTTAATCTAAATTAAGTTAGTATTAGGGTGGTTAATCTTAAGCTGGGAGCTATTCTTCAGCTGATTCTAAATACACTACACAGTGGAATAAATCCTACCTGACAACCCTGCAACAACAACAACAATCACACTGACTCACGCATCTCAAACAAAAACACTGGATATTGGCCAAAAAACTAAGATGGATTACGAAGACTTACACACAGTCCATAAAGCAATTACCAAGACAATAATAATTACAATGACACAGTAATGACAAATACAAGAATTACACACACTAACAAAGTAATTACCAAGATGAGAATTACAGTGACACAAGAATACTAAAACAAGAATTACAAACAATGACACAGTAATTATGACTAAATTTACGTGCCCGAGGGGGGGGGGGGGGGGGAGGATTTATTACAAGCAAGCAGGGAATATATTGTGTCTGATAGTGGAGTATACACCAGCGTGAAGCTTAATGTTTACGATCCTCAAGAAAAAGAAAAAAACGCGGGTTATATTAGACATGATCACGTGAACGCTTTAACGATTTTCCACGGCCTGTTAAAACACCTTGAACTTGTTTATATATTATGAGCTAAATATTCTCATGATTTTAACAGAATAATAATTACAAAAAAACTTCTATTTGTTATGTACTTAAGAAATTCAGAAGGCGTAATACATATGAAGAGTCTAATATGCGAGGGAAAAATACGACTTGTCAACTCTTTGTTTTTGTTTATATCCCCCCCACCCCCCCCCCCTCATCCTACCTTCCCCCCCACCCTACCTTCCCCCCCCCCCCTTACCTTCGTCCTCCCCCGCCCTCCCACTATCTGCGAACTCAGTACAGGTTTCTGCACTCGTCTCTATATTATGCGATTGTTTCATGCAAGGTTCGATTCCTGGATGGTTACCCTGCTGTCACGGGCCACACGGGTGTCTGCCATGGATAAGAGAGCCGATAGCAGTGACAGGTAGATAGATAGACAGGTAAATACATAAAGAGATAGATTTGCGGATAGATAGATAGATAGATAGATAGACAGAGAGACAGACAGACAGACAGACAGACACAGACAGACAGACAGACAGAGAGGGGAGGATCATAATAAAAAGACAAGAAGAAAAAAAAAAAGGACAGACAAAGAAAGGAACAAACACTAGACTCAACACCACCAAGACAGACACACTACAACGCCCTTCTGTATCCCGTCCCAGAAAAGATACATCACCTTAAGAGGAATAACAAGAACAGGTGGAGGAAAATGAGGCATGAGAGAGAGAGAGAGAGAGAGAGAGAGAGAGAGAGAGAGAGAGAGAGAGAGAGAGAGAGACTAATAAATCATCATGCTGGTTTACACTGATGCAACATGTATATAAACAATGTAGGTAAACAATATACACATTAAAATCTGTTGATATAGAAATAGGTAGACTCTATGATGTTTAATAATCACGTTGTTTGTGTCTCACGTTTCTTAATATTGTCTATACATTTCCTACAATTTATTTCCTGTTTTCTTGATGTTTTTATCTGTTGTTCCATTCAACGAGCGAAGATGGGAGAGGGGGGAGGGACGATAATAAATAGACAAAAAGAATATAAACTCATTATCATGTTATATATGATTCATTGGTTATCGTTTGTGATTTTAAGGTGATATGATATAGACTATATTATTTAGTGAGGTATATATCGGTACTGTATCATATAGTAGAATATGTATAAACAATAATATTGACCAAGATATACTGAGGCTATATTTTAAACTAGCTATACCAATAATACCAGTTTATACCAGGACCAATAATACCAGTTTATACCAGGACCAATAATACCAGTTTATACCAGGACCAATAATACTAGTTTATACCAGGAACAATAATACCAGTTTTTACCAGGACCAATAATACCAGTTTATACCAGGACCAATAATACCAGTTTATACCAGGACCAATAATACCAGTTTATACCAGGACCAATAATACCAGTTTATACCAGGACCAATAATACCAGGACCAATAATACCAGTTTATACCAGGACCAATAATACCAGGACCAATAATACCAGTTTATACCAGGACCAATAATACCAGTTTATACCAGGACCAATAATACCAGTTTATACCAGGACCACTAATACCAGGACCAATAATACCAGTTTATACCAGGACCAATAATACCAGTTTATACCAGGACCAATAATACCAGTTTATACCAGGACCAATAATACCAGTTTATACCAGGACCAATAATACTAGTTTATACCAGGACCAATAATACCAGTTTATACCAGGACCAATAATACCAGTTTATACCAGGACCAATAATACTAGTTTATACCAGGACCAATAATACCAGTTTATACCAGGACCAATAATACCAGTTTATACCAGGACCAATAATACCAGTTTATACCAGGACCAATAATACCAGGACCAATAATACCAGTTTATACCAGGACCAATAATATCAGTTTATTATACCAGGAAATATATTAAAGATTTTATACCAATAATGTGTTATGACCTAATAGGAAATATACAACTAATAATTAATATAAAGTCTCTCTCTCTGTCTGTCCCCCTCTCTGTCTCTCACCCTTTCTGTCTGTTTCTCTGTCTGTCTGTCTCTTGAGGTAAGCAATTAGCCCCGCCCCACAACACGACAACGTATAGTGCTGCCCTAAATACCACGATTTTTAACATATCAAGGCCAGGGTCGATGTGTTTCGGAGGTAACAAAGCCTCCTCACCCTTCATCCCTCACCCCTACCAAGGTGAACTGAGGACAACATTTTTTTTCCTTTATGTATTGTTTATTTATTTTCTCAGCGGGTATTTAAAGCTCTAGATAATTTTCTTTTAAGGATAAATATAGTTGATATTGTGTACCTAACCTAACCAAACCTAAACCTAACCAAATCTAACCAAACCAAACCAGACTTAAACCCCAGGCAGCATTAGAGGCGTTTATTCACCAGGTGTAGTAAATAGGGTGTCTAATCTTCAGGTATTCTCAATATAACAAACAAATTCCTCTTTAGAAAATAAAATCACATTCAACTAATTATGTGTTTTTTCTGGTTTACTTATTATTAAGGTTTTATCAAAGGAAATATTTACCTTTTATCGTCAAGCTTTCTAAACACCGTCACAGTTTGCGCGGGAAAGTTTGAGCATCTCTTTCACGGCAGCCATTATGAATAACAACGACAATAACAACAATTACCATATACTATTTCTAATTTACCAGGTCATTAAGCAGATAACGACTAATCTCTATTACTCACCCCATGAAAGGTAATTTACAACAGCTATGATGATTGGCGTGCGGTGTTAATTAACGGATATCTATACAAGAAACGTTAAATCGGGGTATGCCAATGAGTGTATGTCAATGAGTGTATGTCAGTCATGTATGTTTGTATGTCAATCGGCTATCTGGATAAATTCGTGTGTATTTGTATGTCAATGAGTGTATGTCAGTCTTATGTATGTTTGTATGCCAATGAGTGTATGTCAGTCTTATGTATGTTTGTATGTCAATTAGTGTATGTCAGTCTTATGTATGTTTGTATGCCAATGAGTGTATGTCAGTCATGTATGTTTGTATGCCAATGAGTGTATGTCAATGAGTGTATGTCAGTCATGTATGTTTGTATGTCAATCGGCTATCTGGAAATCACGTGACCAATTTCAATCCAATTTCAACACCCTAAACGACTCATTACTGATACCATGGAACAAAATGACTGAATTTCGATTTAAATTCTACGAAGGTCATTTTTTTTTTTACTACATTTAATGACGTTGTTGCATGTGCAGTTAGTTCAGGTCACATTTATGTATTGTGGGTGTTTTATCCAAGGGAGTTATTTGTTCGTGAATTGATTAGTATTTTTTTTTTATATTCTAATAAATTCTACTTTTCTACACTTATACTTTTCCTCTTTCTCTTAAGTGGATCTTGGTACGGGTGAATATTCTAAATAATGTTTTATACGTTAAATTATGTAATTTTAAATATACTGAGGAGAGTAATTACAATCAACCATCGCTACAGGAGAGTGAGTGACTGAGAGTGGCTGGTGTATATGTGTCACTCAGTGGGTTTATTGTCCCCGCCCATCGGAAGTCACCCCCGCTCAACGGCCATAGTCCAGCGCCCCGCCCCTCCTTCACAAAGAACCAAAATTATCACGCTGCATTGGCTTACCGCAGGCCCTTGACCCGCCTCTCTCTATCATCATGGGGTGTGACAGCTTTTTTGATAGCTATAGGACCTTCACACCATATCACCACCGACACAGTATTAACACGCTACTGTCACCGGATTTCAAATTATCAACAGGACCCAAAGTGTGATTAGTTGTTTATTAATATCCGGTGTGAGATAGTATTAATAACATTTCCCGACCACAGTGACTATATTAACTGAGCCTGTGTGTGGTGGTGACGCCAGGCCCACGAGACAGATGCCTTGGGTTGTCTTGTATAGGTCACATTGTACTGTACCTCCCCTAGTTATGGCGCTTATGGTTTTAAACTTCAACCTTTTATTTTACTGAACAAGATCAATTTCAAATCACAAGCAGAGCACACAAAAGTCAAAGTGAGTGAGACAATATTAATGTACAAGTGTAGACACACACACACACCACCAGGAATAATACATTTATAGACTATAATATATACATAATAATGATTGCCCCTCGTTTAACGAGGATGGCCGGCCTAAGGACCACCTCGGCGTGAACTTGTTTAAGGTGTAGAAGCTGTTGCCAACACAACAACCACACCCTGAGTTAAAGAGCTGCATGACCCAGTGTCAAGGAATAGTCCGAGAAAACTGGACAATTCGTCAACTGCACTGGCTAACCATCCCCGGAACACGATCCGCAAATTGATTGACATCCAGGTTCCCAATTGCTGCTCGGTAGACAGAGGCAAATGGAGGAAAGAAACTTGCCCATAGCTTCACCCTGCCCGGGAATCAAAGCCGGGTCCACTCGCTTTTGAGGCGAGCATGCTAACCATTACACCACAGGTCGCCATATTCATATACTATAAATAAGTACTGATACAGGTAATTTATTGGTTATGTGGAAAATCTTGTGTGCACATGTGTGTGTAGGTGTGGAAATCGTCTATATACACATGACTAGTTTACGTGTGTGCAGATATGAGGAGCTTCTGCTTATATGTAGGTTTCAGGTGTGTGTGTGTGTGTGTGTGTGTGTATTATACCAGAGTATAACAGATCTAACGCTAACTGAGGTATACTGTACGTGGTAGGTAATAACGTCTCCCTGTGTTATCACAGACAATAGTAACCACGGACAACAGTATAACACTAACGGAGGAGGAACAGTACGTGGCAGGTAGTACTGCCATCCTGTACCATACGTGAGGTGCTGTTCGCTTTGTATCTGTGTTATTCTGGCTAAGTTAACTGCTTCAGTCATGACCCTTTAATAATGAAGAGTTTGTGTTTCAGGATGAGGAGCTTGTTAACGCTGGTGACGGCAGCCCTGGTGGTGAGCTGCCTGGCGGGGCCCCACCCACTACCGCAGCAGGTAAGTACTATACTGTACCTCCTGGCCCTCCTCCAGAAGGTCCGACCAACACACCGCCTCCTCTGTCATAACACTTCAGCGGTGGTTCACTCTGGTTGTGTGACGAAACATTTATCAAAACACTGTCTGGTTCTTCGTAAATTGACTGACTCGTCCTAGGCGTTGAAACTGATAGATGAAGGTTGAGATTTATGATCACCCAGCCACGGTACTGTAGCAGACCAAGGACAGGGAGTTATCGTGCTGACAAGGACTATATCCAGACTAACGACCACACGACACCAACAAACACTTCTTAATTACAATAAACCAAAAAAGATTACGTGCTTTTGGTAATACAATGAAAAAATTAGGGTCGATCAGTGGGACATTTTGATCATATATGTTTTACCTCTTGTTACAAAGGCTCCAGTCTACTATTTATCAAGTGTATAAACAAAAGTATGTGTGTCATAGTGGTGCATGGTGGCGGGTGTCGTGAGAGTTAATAAGACAAGACCTTTGTAATTTTAAAGTTGATTGAAAACTTTCGGGTCAAGGCCAACACCAGGCTTGTGTGTGGGTTACTGGGACCAAGATCACCTGAGCTGGCTACTGATATTATTAACAACACACACACACACACACACACACACGTTGATGAATGACTCACATGTCACCGGAACAACGACCAGCCCTTATCACCTGGCTGGCGTTGTTCCCTCACCCCTTCCTTCCTCCCCCTCACCCCTCCCTTCCTCCCCCTCACCCCTTCCTTCCTCCCCCTCACCCCTCCCTTCCTCCACCCCAACCCTCCTTCCTCCACCTCACCCCTCCCTTCCTCCACACTAACCATCCTTCCTCCACCCTCACCCCTTCCATGATCCACTTCACTCATTCCTTCCTCCCCCTCACCCTTCCCTTCCTGCTCCACCCTTACCCCGTCTCCACCCTTCTCCCTACATCACTCTGCCTTCTTTCCCTCATAATCCTCTCCCCCTTCCTATTCCATCAACTCCCCCTCCCCCCCTACCACTCCCCCCCCACACCCCCTCCCCCCTCCCACTCCCCCCACGTCCAATAAAACATTGATCGTGGTAATATTTATGAAGCTCAGTACAGGCCAGGGACTACTAGACAGTGACTCATGTTTACGGTGTGACCACGACCAGTGTTCGGTACTAGAGGTCATAAGAGGTCAAGTTTGGGGTCATGATTGTGTGTTTATTTTTGTTTGGGTGTGTTTGTATGTAGATGAATTTTGTGTGTGTGTGTGTGTGTGGTGAGAGAGAGAGAGAGAGAGAGAGAGAGAGAGAGAGAGAGAGAGAGAGAGAGAGAGAGAGAGAGAGAGAGCTAAAAAATCCAGCAACAAACAAACAAACAACAGACAGACAGACAGACAGACAGACAGAACAAAGGCGCACTCCACCAAGACACAACACACATACACGTATAAAAAAATCATCCCTCACTATAATTACCATAATGAATAATTGTAGGGGAGGGGAGGAGGGAAAAGGAGAGGGGGGGGGGGTGAGGGAACGGGAGAGAAGGGGAGGAAAGAGAAGAGGCGAGGTGAGAGAAGAAGAAGGGAAGTGAAACAAGTGAGGAGAAGGTGAAGGGAAGTGAGAGTGGTGAGGGGAAGTGAGGGGACAGGTGAGGGGAAGTGAGAGGAGGAGAGAGGAGAGGGGGAGGAGGGGGTCGACTGTGTGAATTATTATCAACACATTCCGGTGGTTAGTGACGGGGCGTTTCCCTTGTGTACAGTTATCATTATCACGGCTTATTGCTCCCCTGCCCTGCCCTGCCCTGCCCTGCCCTGCCCTACCCTGCCCTGCCCTCAGTTTTGGTAATTTTATTTTCATATGACGTGTATTCAGAGAGAGAGAGAGAGAGAGAGAGAGAGAGAGAGAGAGAGAGAGAGAGAGAGAGAGAGAGAGAGATTAAATAGACAGAATAAACAGATAGACAGATATATTGGTCTTCTGTCAGTAAAATCAACAACACACGTGAACATAGGTAAACAAACCAGGCCTCTTGATACACACCTTCCCCTCTACACTCACCCGCCTTTAAGACACACGAAAACGCCATTCATTTAGAATTTAGGGAACAGTTGATATACCAAAAACATTATATTAAACCCCAGGACGATATTATTACACTTTATTATAATATAACCTTGATTCAATGCCGAGAAAACTGAAATCAAGGTTGGAATAGTGATTTTTTTTTGTGGGGGGGTAATTATTTTTTGTGCATATTCTATTTTTTTCCCATTAAACTATGTTATTATTATTATTATTATTATTATTATTATTATTATCATTATTATTATCATTATTATTATTATTATGAGATAACCTTATAAGCTGGAATAATTATAACTGGAGATGGTAATTACACAACAATTATCCTTACAACCTCCTGTAACGGCGTTTAGTGTGTGTGTGTGTGTGTGAGTGACGAGTATGTATGTATGTACTGTATGTAATCAACTTATACCACGCTAAACAACCTCTCACCCCTAAAAACAAAAGACAAACAGCTATTAAAGGCCGTACAATTTAACAAAAAGTTCCTGGAAGAGAAGAGGGAGGGGAGAATAAGCAAGGGAGGATGAGAGGGGGAGATAGGAGGGAGAGAAAAATAAATAAGAGGAACATATGTGGCAGGTTAATTAGGGCTGAGGTGTCTAAGTAATGATGCAGCTCCCTTCAAGTATTACCTGTTTAATACGACTGTACATTTAATCTTTGTTATATTATTAAATTATTGAACATTGTATAGAACGTCATCTGTGTTAGGACCTCTGTATTAAGCAGTAGAGAGAGAGAGAGAGTATGTATGTATGTACTGTGTGTGTGTGTGTGTGTGTGCCTAACAGAGTACATAACGCTCACGGGTTGTAACAAAGGACATAACAAAACACAAACGGGGAAGAAAAAACATTACAGTACTCTCGTTTTCATTCTGTGTTATCGGTTCCATTATTCTGTTTTCTTCCTACTCTTTCTGTCTATGTCTCTATCGTTCTTTGATCTAGTTTCCTATTATTTTTTCCCTCTTTTATTTAATTTCCTATATTCCAATTTTCTTTCTTTTTTCTCTATTTCTCATTTTTTTTCTTTCAGCCCACTACTTTACTTCTGCTTATTTTTTTTTCATTTTCTATCTTTCTTCCTTCCTTCTATCTCATTTTTTCATTTTCTATCTTTCTTCCTTCCTTCTATCTCCTTTCTACCTACTTTATTCACTCTTTTTCCCTTCTATTCAATCGTGTTATATGAACCTTCCACAAACATCACCCTCGTCAGCCAAGTGTCACTCAGCATCACACACACACACACGCACACACACACACACACACACAGTCGTAAAATTTCTTCCCCTCACGTATACAAAAACAATGTGACTCTCTCCGTGTGTCTGTATGTCTGTCTGTCTGTATCGCTGTCTATCTGTGTCTCTCGTCTGTCTGTGTCTGTCTGTATATATCTCTGTCGTTGTCTCGCTCTCTTTCTCTACTAAGACACTACATTAAAACGTGTGTAAAAGAGTTAGTCATTATACTTGTCCATCAATATTAAGACCTAACATGATATAGAACTGTACTCCACACGTCTCCCAAGTTCACTGCTGGAGGGGTGAAAAATAATAGCAATCCTCGTCTATTTATAGTTAGTTGAGAGAGAGAATAATGTCAGGGGAACTAATAGTAACCCTGGACTGTTTGCTTATATGTGTTTAAGAAATGTGTGTGTGTGTGTGTGTGTGTGTGTGTGTGTGTGTGTGTGGACGGAAGTTGGCCACAAAACCCATCCTCATGTTTTCTACGTCTGTTACCCAACTTACCGACTCGTCCTAGTTACCAAAAGCTTTCCTGTCAGCTAATAATTACTCCAACATTCTCCGTTTTTATCGACATTACCTTCACATATCACTTATCTCCCGTGACGCTGTAAACCCTACCTGCGTCAGTTAGCTCTATGAATACCGATCAACCTGACATTACCTTACTGAGAGATTAAAGAGTTACTACCTGACTATGTGACTCAGAGAACTCATTTTCCCTGATAATTACTCTCACTCTCGTTTAAATTAACTACTAAATTATCAACTTATCTTTTTATTGCTCATTTAATCATTTTATTGTTATTTTTATACTTTTATCTTGTTTCATTTCCCTAATTTCACCGTCACTCGATATCATCACGTGTGTGTGTGTGTGTGTGTGTGTGTGTGTGTGTGTGTGTGTGTGTGTGTGTGTGTGTGTGTGTGTGTGTGTGTGTGTGTGTGTGAGGGAGGATGCAGCTAGTGGGGATTAATCTTGTGGGCGGGAACGTATAGTGAATGTCACAGGGAGAAGTGCAAATAGTGGAAAGGGATTATTACTTTATTATTATTATACAAACAAGACTCGAACCCATGACATATTGGTGAGAGATACACGCCGCCACCAACACCATCATCAACAACAACAACAACAACAACAACAACAATAATAATAATAATAATAATAATAATAATAATAATAATAATAATAATAATAAACAAAAATTACAATAAATAACAGTTCAATTTACCATCTACAACACACCCACCATCTGTAAGTTCAGCAGAGCGGACGGACCCTGGTTCACACACACACACACACACACACACACACACACACACACACACACACTGATCTACCATAAAAAATAAAAGTTACTTCCCTTTTCCCCGCTAATGATTAACCATTAAACATCAACAGGAATTTAGCTGCTGGTGGTGGTGATGGTGTTGGCGAGAGGGTGTTGGTAGTAGTGGTGTTGGTGGTAGTGGTGGTGGTGGTGTGTAATGGTGTTGGCGAGAGGGTGTTGGTAGTAGTGGTGTTGCTGGTGGTGGTGGTGTGTAATGGTGTTGGCGAAAGGGTGTTGGTAGTAATGGTGTTGGTGGTAGTAGTGGTGTTGCTGGTGGTGGTGGTAGCTAGGGGGGAAGACAGGGTGAACCCATACCGTATCTGAAGGGTCAAACTCATACACCGTGACCCGATAATATCACCTGTATTACCTTGTTATTTTATCCTGGCGTGACGGTGGGAGAGGGGAAAAAAGGGGGAATGCGAAGGGTGTCAGGGTGGAGGAAAGGGTGATAAAGGGAATAAGAGGGGAGAAAGGTAAAAGGGGAAGGGAAACAGAGGGAGAGGAAGGGGTGTACAGAGGAAGGAAGAGGAAGTGCTTATAATGGGAGAGACAGAGAAGAGGAAGTGGAAGAGGATGGGTGTACAAGAGGGAGGAGGAGAGGAAGGGGATGTGACGGAGAGAGGAAGGAAGGGCGTAGAAAGGTAAGTAAAGGAGGTAAGTGAGGGAGGAATGTCCAGTGTGCGTGTGAGTGGTGGATATCGACTGTTTGATAGGGTCAATGTCCGACTGTCTGATGAGGGGTGACTGTACTGTGGTGGTGTGGGTCCATACTGTCTCCTGTAGAGAGAGAGAGAGAGAGAGAGAGAGAGAGAGAGAGAGAGAGAGAGAGAGAGAGAGAGAGAGAGAGAGAGAGAGAGAGAGAGAGAGAGAGACTACCTCATTTCACCCTATATAATAAATAAATCAACAACAATAATAAAAATAAAAACCGGACCATCATATATAAACACAAAAGTTCTCTATTTTTATCTCTTCGTTCTCTAGTTCTCATTTATCCTTTGTTCTCTAGTTATCAATTTATCCTTTGTTTTCTAGTTCTCATTTATTCACATCTCTGCTGTATCCACTCGAGAGATAATATACTCAAGAAACATAATCCAATCTCTTATCATGTTATCTTTACTAGTTATTCTTATCATCTTATCACCTCCATAAATCCTCCGTTTTCTTTAACACCTGAGATGTAAATAAATCCTCTAGGCACCCCAGCTTATTTCACCTTAGGATTAAACACCCTAATGTCCTATGGGGGGTTAGGTTAGATTGGGATTTATGTTAGAATAGGTTATGTTAGGAGGTTAGGTTAGCTTAATGGTTGTTAATCTTAAGTTGACATAAGCTGGGATTGCTTTTATGTTAGATTAGGTTAAACTAGATTAGGTTAGGTTAGGTTAGGTTAGGTTAGGTTGGGTTAGGTTAGGTTAGGTTGGGTTGGGTTAGGTTAGGTTAGGTTAGGTTAACTTTATGGTTGTTAATCTTAAGGTGAAATAAATTAGGATGGCTTACCTTTACGTCCCCTGAAGTACCGATTATCATATGATAGTTGGACTACAGATACCAGTGTTTATATACGTTAGATGTACGGTAGCACTGTTAGTACACTCACAGTAACAAGACGCAAGGAACCTTATCAGAATAATTACCGTGAGAACTGTCTTATGCAATTACATTTCTCTTAATTTCGTCCTAATTTCGAAGTTTTAAACATGCTTTCCTTTTTGTTCAACCTCATATGTACACACTCACATAAAAAGGCACATACACAAACTCTTTCACACAGACACACACGACAGGAACAAGCGGCCGTGACCCAGTTTCCAAAGAGGTCACTTGAGAGTGTTAGAGCTTATAATCTGTGAGTGAGGAAGTCTAGTCTGTCCAGTCACTCATAAGCTGTCGTGTTAACTCATAAATTACTCATAACCTGTCGTGTTAACTCATAAATCACCCATAACCAGTCGTGTTAACTCATAAATCACTCATAACCTGTCGTGTTAACTCATAAATCACTCATAACCAGTCGTGTTAACTCATAAATCACTCATAACCTGTCGTGTTAACTCATAAATCACTCATAACCAGACGTGTTAACTCATAAATCACTCATAACCTGTCGTGTTAACTCATAAATCACTCATAACCTGTCGTGTTAACTCATAAATCACTCATAACCAGACGTGTTAACTCATAAATCACTCATAACAAGTCGTGTTAACTCATAAATCACTCATAACCTGTCGTGTTAACTCATAAATCACTCATAACGTCGTTAAGGGTCATTAACCTTGTGGTAAACCTAAACGTTTATGTGGTTCAATGGTTTATATCGTGATTGAAGATCGTGGTGGTATTTTGGGAAGGTCTTCATCCAGTAGTGAGTTAATGATGAAGATGATGATGATGATGATGATGATGATGATGATGATGGTGATGATGATGATGACGGTAGTCAAGAGATTAAGTCATCATACTCAAGGGGTTATGTCACCGTATTCAAGAGGTTAAGTCATTGTATTCAAGTGGTTAAGACATCGTACTTAAGGGGTTAAGTCGTCGTAGTCAAGGAGTTAGGTCATCGTACTCAAGGGGTTAAGTCATCGCACTCAAGGGGTTAAGTCATCGAACTCATGGGGTTAAGTCATCGTATTCAAGGGGTTAAGTCATCGTACTCAAGGGGTTAAGTCATCGTAGTCAAGGGGTTAGGTCATCGTATTCAAGGGGTTAAGTCATCGAACTCATGGGGTTAAGTCATCGTATTCAAGGGGTTAAGTCATCGTATTCAAGGGGTTAGGTCATCGTACTCAAGGGGTTACGTCATCGTAGTCAAGGGGTTAGGTCATCGTATTCAAGGGGTTAAGTCATCGAACTCATGGGGTTAAGTCATCGTATTCAAGGGGTTAAGTCATCGTATTCAAGGGGTTAAGTCATCGTACTCAAGGGGTTAAGTCATCGAACTCATGGGGTTAAGTCATCGTACTCAAAGGGTTAAATCATCGTAGTCAAGGGGTTAGGTCATAGTACTCAAGGGGTTACGTTATCGTACTCATGGGGTTAAGTTATCGTAGTCAAGGGCTTAGGTCATCGTACTCAAGGGGTTAAGTTATCGTACTCAAGGGGTTAAGTCATCGCACTCAAGGGTCATCGCATCGTACTCAAGGGGTTAAGTCATCGTAGTCAAAGGGCTGTCATTGTACTGAAGGGGTTAAGTCATCGCACTCACGGGTCATCGTACTCAAGGGGTTAAGTCATCGCACTCAAGGGGTTAAGTCATCGTAGTCAAAGGGCTGTCATTGTACTCAAGGGGTTAAGTCATCGTAGTCAAAGGGCTGTCATCGTACTCAAGGGGTTAAGTCATCGTACTGAAGGGGTTAACTGGAATGTCTGCGTTGTTGTGAGTCTGTGAGCCCCCCCCCCCCCCAGTTGGAATGTATCTCACCAACACCTGTTTGGAATGCCCGGAGCGTGTCCACCTCGAGGCTTATCTCCCCCCCCCCCCCCCCCCTCGTCGGAACATTCCCGTCCACCTCCTCACCCCCCGGAACATTCCCACCCACCTCCTCACCCCCTGGAATATTCCCGTTCCCCTTCTCACCTTCTGGAACATTCCCCCCCCCCCCCCCCCGGAACATTCCCGCTCCCCACCAGTCCCACGTGAATACTTGGTCCTCCCCTGGTGCAGGTATCGACCAGGTGTTGAGGGTAATTAGTATGGCGTGAGGTGCTCAAGGACTACCACCTAAAATATGACAGTGAGTTAGTGAGGGGGGTGAGGGGGCTGAGGTAGTGAGGGGGGTGAGGGGGGTGAGAGGGGTGGAGGTGGTGTTGGTGGTGGTTCTTTAGAGGATGGAAATGGTGGAATGACAGTATTGTTCAGGGTGGTGGTGGTAGTAATGGTAGCGGTGGAAGTAGTAATGGTAGCAGCAGTAGTAGCAATGGTATTAGTAGTAGTAGTTGTGAGACTAGTAGTAGTAGTAGTAATGGCAGTGGTGGTGGTAACGGTGGTAGTAGTAGTGATAGTGGTGGTAGTAATGATGGCAGTGGTGGTGGTAATGTTTGTAGTAGTAGTGATAGTGGTGGTAGTAATGATGGCAGTGGTGGTGGTAACGGTGGTAGTAGTAGTGATAGTGGTGGTAGTAATGATGGCAGTGGTGGTGGTAACGGTGGTAGTAGTAGTGATAGTGGTGGAAGTAATGATGGCAGTGGTGGTGGTAATGGTGGTAGTAGTAGTGATAGTGGTGGAAGTAATGATGGCAGTGGTGGTGGTAATGGTGGTAGTAGTAGTGATAGTGGTGGAAGTAATGATGGCAGTGGTGGTGGTAACGGTGGTAGTAGTAGTGATAGTGGTGGTAGTAATGATGGCAGTGGTGGTGGTAACGGTGGTAGTAGTAGTGATAGTGGTGGAAGTAATGATGGCAGTGGTGGTGGTAATGGTGGTAGTAGTAGTGATAGTGGTGGTAGTAATGATGGCAGTGGTGGTGGTAACGGTGGTAGTAGTAGTGATAGTGGTGGAAGTAATGATGGCAGTGGTGGTGGTAATGGTGGTAGTAGTAGTGATAGTGGTGGTAGTAATGATGGCAGTGGTGGTGGTAATGGTGGTAGTAGTAGTGATAGTGGTGGTAGTAATGATGGCAGTGGTGGTAGGGGTGAGCGGTAGTGCCAGAAATAATGCCACTGATTGTGTCTGTGCGTGTGGGCTGGTCGTCATCTTTCTCATTACACAAGCGGCATAATTCCCAGTCTGCCTGTGTCCCGCATCCATCATTCAGTCGACACTAATACACAGGACTAGCTGGAGATGAGACACACAGCCGGCTCATGAGAGAGACGCCCGGGTCATGAGAGAGGCGCCCGGGTCATGAGAGAGATGCCCGGGTCATGAGAGAGACGCCCGGGTCATGAGAGAGACGCCCGGGTCATGAGAGAGACGCCCGGGTCATGAGAGAGACGCCCGGGTCATGAGAGAGATAGAGAGAGACGCCCGGCTCATGAGAGAGAGAGACGCCCGGCTCATGAGAGAGACGCCCGGGTCATGAGAGAGACGCCCGGGTCATGAGAGAGACGCCCGGGTCATGAGAGAGACGCCCGGGTCATGAGAGAGACACCCGGGTCATGAGAGAGACGCCCGGGTCATGAGAGAGACGCCCGGGTCATGAGAGAGATAGAGAGAGACGCCCGGGTCATGAGATAGAGAGAGACGCCCGGGTCATGAGAGAGACGCCCGGGTCATGAGAGAGACGCCCGGGTCATAAGAGAGATAGAGAGAGACGCCCGGGTCATGAGAGAGATAGAGAGAGACGCCCGGGTCATGAGAGAGATAGAGAGAGACGCCCGGGTCATGAGAGAGATAGAGAGAGACGCTCGGGTCATGAGAGAGATAGAGAGAGACGCCCGGGTCATGAGAGAGACGCCCGGGTCATGAGAGAGACGCCCGGGTCATGAGAGAGATAGAGAGAGACGCCCGGGTCATGAGAGAGACGCCCGGGTCATGAGAGAGATAGAGAGAGACGCCCGGGTCATGAGAGAGATAGAGAGAGACGCCCGGGTCATGAGAGAGACGCCCGGGTCATGAGAGAGACGCCCGGGTCATGAGAGAGGCGCCCGGGTCATGAGAGAGACGCCCGGGTCATGAGAGAGACGCCCGGGTCATGAGAGAGACGCCCGGGTCATGAGAGAGACGCCCGGGTCATGAGAGAGGCGCCCGGGTCATGAGAGAGGCGCCCGGGTCATGAGAGAGGCGCCCGGGTCATGAGAGAGACGCCCGGGTCATGAGAGAGACGCCCGGGTCATGAGAGAGATAGAGAGAGACGCCCGGGTCATGAGAGAGACGCCCGGGTCATGAGAGAGATAGAGAGAGACGCCCGGGTCATGAGAGAGACGCCCGGGTCATGAGAGAGACGCCCGGGTCATGAGAGAGATAGAGAGAGACGCCCGGGTCATGAGAGAGACGCCCGGGTCATGAGAGAGACGCCCGGGTCATGAGAGAGGCGCCCGGGTCATGAGAGAGACGCCCGGGTCATGAGAGAGACGCCCGGGTCATGAGAGAGACGCCCGGGTCATGAGAGAGACGCCCGGGTCATGAGAGACGCCCGGGTCATGAGAGACGCCCGGGTCATGAGAGAGATAGAGAGAGACGCCCGGGTCATGAGAGAGATGCCCGGGTCATGAGAGAGACGCCCGGGTCATGAGAGAGGCGCCCGGGTCATGAGAGAGACGCCCGGGTCATGAGAGAGACGCCCGGGTCATGAGAGAGGCGCCCGGGTCATGAGAGAGACGCCCGGGTCATGAGAGAGATAGAGAGAGACGCCCGGGTCATGAGAGAGGCGCCCGGGTCATGAGAGAGACGCCCGGGTCATGAGAGAGACGCCCGGGTCATGAGAGAGATAGAGAGAGACGCCCGGGTCATGAGAGAGACGCCCGGGTCATGAGAGAGACGCCCGGGTCATGAGAGACGCCCGGGTCATGAGAGAGGCGCCCGGGTCATGAGAGAGACGCCCGGGTCATGAGAGAGACGCCCGGGTCATGAGAGAGATAGAGAGAGACGCCCGGGTCATGAGAGAGATAGAGAGAGACGCCCGGCTCATGAGAGAGACGCCTGGGTCATGAGAGAGACGCCCGGGTCATGAGAGAGACGCCCGGGTCATGAGAGAGACGCCCGGGTCATGAGAGAGATGCCCGGGTCATGAGAGAGACGCCCGGGTCATGAGAGAGACGCCCGGGTCATGAGAGAGACGCCCGGGTCATGAGAGAGACGCCCGGGTCATGAGAGAGATAGAGAGAGACGCCCGGCTCATGAGAGAGACGCCCGGGTCATGAGAGAGATAGAGAGAGACGCCCGGCTCATGAGAGAGATAGAGAGAGACGCCCGGGTCATGAGAGAGATAGAGAGAGACGCCCGGGTCATGAGAGATAGAGAGAGACGCCCGGGTCATGAGAGAGATAGAGAGAGACGCTAGGCTCATGTGAGAGATAGAGAGAGAGAGAAGCCCGGCTTATGAGACAGATAGAGAGAGAGAGAAGCCCGGCTCATGAGAGAGATAGAGAGAGACGCCCGGCTCATGTGAGAGATAGAGAGAGACGCCCGGCTCATGTGAGAGATAGAGAGAGACGCTAGGCTCATGTGAGAGATAGAGAGAGAGAGAAGCCCGGCTTATGAGAGAGATGAGAGAGAGAGAGAAGCCCGGCTCATGAGAGAGATAGAGAGATACCCCCGGCTCATTAGAGATATTCAAGACACCTGGGTTATGATGGCAAATTTAAAACCAACACTGAAACAAAAAATTATAGGTAGAATGGATTCTTAAAGACACCTGAAACTCACCTGAGGATTCCTGGTGCAATTAAGGTTAGATTAGGTTAGGTTACCATTAGGGAGTTCAATCTTACGATGAAATAACTCTACGCGTATAACAGAGGACCCGACTTTAATTAATACACGACCACAATCTCTAGAGTTAAGTGAGGGTAATATCCTTCTGGCGGCTCTAATATGTAAAGGAGGTCATAAAACATTCACATCAGTCTGTCCTCTAATGTTTACTAGTAAGAAATGTTGGGAGACGATTATTAACTTTATGGCCAAGTTGTAAAAAAGGAGACAAAAGACTTAAGTGAATTTAAGAGACTCATTCTTGGTAGTTACTGAAGGTATATGAGACTGTAACTAGACTGTAACTAAGGTATATGGGAGTGTAAGTGGGTAGATGAGGCTGTAGCTAAGGTAGATGACTGTAACTAAGGTAGACAACACTGTAACTAAGGTAGACAACACTGTAACTAAGGTAGACAACACTGTAACTATGGTAGACAGCACTGTAACTAAGGTAGACAACACTAACTAAGGTAGACAACACTGTAACTAAGGTAGACAACACTGTAACTATGGTAGACAGCACTGTAACTAAGGTAGACAGCACTGTAACTATGGTAGATGGGAGTGTAAGTGGGTAGATGAGGCTGTAGCTAAGGTAGATGACTGTAACTAAGGTAGACAACACTGTAACTAAGGTAGACAACACTGTAACTAAGGTAGACAACACTGTAACTAAGGTAGACATCACTGTAACTAAGGTAGACAGCACTGTAACTAAGGTAGACAGCACTGTAACTAAGGTAGACAGCACTGTAACTAAGGTAGACAGCACTGTAACTAAGGTAGACAACACTGTAACTAAGGTAGACATCACTGTAACTAAGGTAGACAGCACTGTAACTAAGGTAGACAACACTGTAACTAAGGTAGACAACACTGTAACTAATATATTTAACTTTTTTCGACCTCACACTAGTACAGGAAGCTCGGAAGGCCATCACAAGGTCACACAACTCCCGACACCTGATGTAATTAATGCCTTTTGGCCGTGATAGAGTTCTGTATTTGGCATTTTTTACTCAGCTAGGGACGATCTCTCTCTCTCTCTCTCTCTCTCTCTCTCTCGCTGTCGCAGTGTGGTGTACAAGGCAGACACATAATTAGATCAATCATTTAAAAGTTATCTATGAGTTACTATTATCATTATCACACTTATTATTATTATACAAACGGAATAAGTCATAAATATCCGAGAGAGTTCGAGTATCCAACCATCAGCATGTGGATTATTATTGACAAAACGAATGATTGTCACAGGAGGGGCTACCGGATAAAATATATTCACATGGAAAAAAATACTACCCATATCATACAGGATCTCAGTCGTGGTGAAACTTGACGCTCTTATTATTATTATTATTATTATTATTATTATTATTATTATCATTATTATCATTATTATCATTATTATTATACTATTAAAGGTTTTCAAATTTTTATAATGAGAGTATGTACGTTGGTAAGTATCTGAAGTATGTTTGTTAGTCACCTTCTCAAGAGTAGGTAGTAATGACAGTATTATATTCTGGGACGTGTCGTGTACATATTTCGGCAACAGGTAAATTACCTTGGAAGTGTGTGTAAGCAGGTCAGCCTCATTACTAGTGCAAGGGGTACAATTGCTGCCTGTAAACCTGTCGTGGAGGTATGTGGGGAATCTCTCTCTCTCTCTCTCTCTCTCTCTCTCTCTCTCTCTCTCTCTCTCTCTTTGACATTTTTATTGTCACTTTGTTTTCCTAAATTCATCACCTTTTTCAGAGAGAGAGAGAGAGAGAGAGAGAGAGAGAGAGAGAGAGAGAGAGATTTTATCCCAGTATTACATCACTCGTTCCATATTCCAGCCCCCAACATCAAAAGTTTCTCTACCCCATAACTGTGATATATGGCACAATCTGACCCGCCACTGTGTCTAAACCAGCCCGACTTTCACCCTCTGCGTCCTACATAAACAAAAACAAGAGTTGAGTTGATAGGATTGTTGGTATTATCTGAATTAACCACGCAAACTTAACCTAACCCAATTGAACCTAACATATCACGGTAACTTAACCATATTATATCACGGTAACTTAACCTTATATATCACGGTAATTTATCCTAACATACCACGCTAACTTAACCTAACACACAAACACGGACATAACCCAACATTATTTACTATGAGGAGAGATATCACGTACAAACACACGGACATAACGTAACACTATTTACTAAGAGGAGAGATATCACGTACAAACACACGGACATAACCCAACATTGTCTACTATGAGGATATCACGTACAAACACACAAACACAACCCTGGACACACAAATTTCCCTTAATTACAGGTGTAACGAGGCGAGTGATTTATACCTGTCGGGAGCCATTCATACTGAGACAACCCTGTACACCACACAATGTACGTTTGTTATCATTGACTTAATATATTACCTATGACAATAAAGCTCTATAGAGTGTATGTATGTATGTATGTATGTGTGTATGTATGTATGTATGTATGTATGTATGTATGTATGTAAGTGGGAGATTCACAAAGATGCAAAGGCAACAAAAATTCCTTAGATCAGTAGATACGAAATTAAAATATGAAACTGAATGACCATTATATTGAATATTTGTCTGTCTATCTATCTATCTATCTGTCTATCTATCTGTCTATCTATCTCTCTATCTGTCTGTTTGTCTATCTATCTATCTGTCTATCTGTCTGCCTGTCTGTCTGTCTGTCTAACTATCTATGCCTTGACACTAACTCCATTCCCCCTCTCCAGGACACAGGAGGAGGACACAGCCTGCACCCGGTGGAGGCAGAGGGCGTGGTGGAGGTGGAGAACACGGTACTTGTCCGCACTAAACGACAGGAGGAGCCGCCGGAGACCGTAGGAGGTAGTTCAGTAGTTTGGGTCGTTAATGTCTCATGCAGTGTGGTGTTCGTCAGCTTGGTCCTATGAAGATTAGTAACCACACGATTATTTTACTTGATGATTACGTAACCTAACTTAACCTAACTTAACTTAACCTAACCTAACCTAACCTAGCTAACCTGTTTTAACCTGACAAATTAACAATAAATAACCTACCTTAACCTAAACTAACTTAATCTAACCTAACTTAACCTAAACTATTTCATCCTAACAAATTAACATAAAATAACATACCTTAACCTAACCTAACCTACTTTACTATAACTAATTAACATAAAATAACCTACCTTTAAATAACCTAACCTAACAAATTAACATAAATAACCTACCTTAACCTAAACCCACCCCAGGATATTTAATTATCAGGTAAAATAACAGGTAGAGAGGGGGGCTAATCTTCAGGTGATCCAGCTAGGGTAACTGTGCCCCACTCTGAGTGCTGGAATGATTGTATTGTACTCTGAGTGCTGGAATGATTGTATTGTACTCTGAGTGCTGGAATGATTGTGTTGTACTCTGAGTGCTGGAATGATTGTGTTGTACTCTGAGTGCTGGAATGATTGTATTGTACTCTGAGTGCTGGAATGATTGTATTGTACTCTGAGTGCTGGAATGATTGTATTGTACTCTGAGTGCTGGAATGATTGTATTGTACTCTGAGTGCTGGAATGATTGTATTGTACTCTGAGTGCTGGAATGATTGTATTGTACTCTGAGTGCTGGAATGATTGTGTTGTACTCTGAGTGCTGGAATGATTGTGTTGTACTCTGAGTGCTGGAATGATTGTGTTGTACTCTGAGTGCTGGAATGATTGTGTTGTACTCTGAGTGCTGGAATGATTGTGTTGTACTCTGAGTGCTGGAATGATTGTATTGTACTCTGAGTGGCTGAGTTGAGCACCGAGAGAAATTGTAGTCTGTTATTTTTGTTATTCTTATTAACTTTTAACTTTTAACTGGTGAGTTGTGCAGTATCTTTGTTTTTATTGGTTGGAATGATCACCAGGGACTACTTAAATAGCATGTGATTGGTGAAAAATAATGATCTTTGTTTTTATTGGTTGGAATGATCACCAGGGACTACTTAAATTGCATGTGATTGGTGAAAAATAATGATCTTTGTTTTGATTGGTTGGAATGATCACCAGGGACTACTTTAATATAATGTGGTGAAGAATGGTGAGTTTTATTTGATTGGGCGAACCAGCATAGTCTGATATCTAAGTTGAATGAATTTGGTAGATAAATTGTGTGTTCTCTGTTCTGATTGGATGAAACAAAACCATGTAATATCTAGGAAGCATATGATTGGTCGTCTTGGTTTGAATGTCCTGATGTTATTTTTGAGAGAGAGAGAGAGAGAGAGAGAGAGAGAGAGAGAGAGAGAGAGAGAGACCGGCTATCACCACCTATTAACCACTAAATTTTCCCAGGTAGCCAGGACAAATATTAAACTGCACTGCACATATACAATGAATGGCTTCGCTAATATGTCTCTTTTATTCATTTCAGCAATTATTATTTTTTTCTATGCATATTTTTCACACTTTTTTTTTTCATAGATGTTAGAGCTACAGTTTCATCTGCTTCAGGAGAATGGTTAACAAGGCTTTGTTTATTTTAGGGGGGGGGGGGGTCGTGTTGGGTGTTTAATGGTGGTACAGTCTGTTGCTGTTTTGAGAGTGTGTGTGTGTGTGTGTATGTGTGTGTGTGTGTGTGTGTGTGTGTG
This sequence comes from Homarus gammarus, assembly GCA_958450375.1. Classification (NCBI taxonomy): domain Eukaryota; kingdom Metazoa; phylum Arthropoda; class Malacostraca; order Decapoda; family Nephropidae; genus Homarus; species Homarus gammarus. Next base: position 1,812,755 of record CAUDMG010002027.1, read on the forward strand.
TGTGAAACCTTTGGCAGATTCCGTACCCGTGTCTTCACCTGTAGGGAGCTGAAATTATCTACAGATTTGCATGTATATCGAGCAGTGGTCCTCCCCACCCTGCTATATGGCAGCGAGACATGGGTCACATACAGGAGGCACCTCAAGGCACTGGAAAACTTTCACCAACGTAGTCTACATTCCACCCTCCGAGTTCGGGAGGAAGACAAGAAAACAAATGCCAGTATTCTCGCTGACACCAACTGTAGGAGCATCGAGGCAACCATTATCTATGAACAACTACTCTGAACTGGCCATGTTACCAGCATGGACGACAGTAGACTCCCAAAGCAGCTACTTTACAGTTATCTAACAAATAGTAAACGTAACACTGGCGGGCACCTGAAAAGGTATCAGGATAGTCTTAAAACAAACCTGAAAAGTGCCAAATCGACCCCCCTCACCTGGGAGACGATTACTCTACACCGTAACGCTTGGAGGAGCATCACTCGAGAAGGTGTCAATACTTTCGAATTAGCCCGAGTGCATACCGAGGAAGACAAGCGCCAACGCCGGAAAGATGCTACCGCCACCCCTCCCGCACTAGATGTAGTCCTCCACACGTGCAACATCTGTGGACGGCACTGCCAGTCCCGTATCGGCCTCTTTAGTCACCTCAGAGCTCACCAGTAAAGGTAACATCCCTAATAACTCATATCATTGTATCACAGCTGGATGATCCGACATACTCGATTCCAAGTGACAGCAAAGTAGTAGTAGTAGTATGTGTGTGTGTGTGTGTGTGTGTGTGATTGTATTTATGAGTGTATATGTGTGTATTAGTGTGTATGTATATAAGTGTATGTGTATATGAGTGTGTATGTACAGTCTATGCGTGCATATGTGTGTATGAGTGTATATATGAGTGTATATGTGTATCCAACATTAAACCCCCTAACCTGACCTCCCTTAAACCATGATAAACAAACCCCCTTACCCCCGACCCACCCCTCCAGCTACCCCACCACCAACCCCTCCCCGCTACCCTACCACCAATCCCCACCCCTCCCCGCTACCCCACCACCAACCCCCACCCCTCCCCGCTACCCCACCACCAACCCCCACCCCTCCCCGCTACCCCACCACCAACCCCCACCCCTCCAGCTACCCCACCACCAACCCCCACCCCTCAAGCTACCCCACCACCATCCCCCACCCCTCCCCGCTACCCCACCACCAACCCCCACCCCTCCCCGCTACCCCACCACCAACCCCCACCCCTCCCCGCTACCCTACCACCAACCCCCACCCCTCCCCGCTACCCCACCACCAACCCCCACCCCTCCCCGCTACCCCACCACCAACCCACACCCCTCCCCGCTACCCCACCACCAACCCCCACCCCTCCCCGCTACCCCACCACCAACCCCCACCCCTCTCCGCTACCCCCACCCCCCTACCATCAAGAGTTATATCAGTGATGGCAATAGACTTTAAGTTAACGAATAAACTAATACACAAATAGAACAAAACAAAACATACAGATCATACGTAGTATAAAAACATAACCACTAATTTCGTGTATGTTCCCCCATTCGTGATTTATAAATTATAATGTATTTTTCATATATTTTTCATAATACAGTAGTTCAGATAAACCATAATACACCACACTACACCTCGTAAAAAAATACATCCAATAAGCAGATAAAATAAATAATTTCTAGTTATATAAATAAATAACATAAACAATTAAATTATACAGATATGTATAAATAAGTTAAAGTAAAAAGAAAGGTAAATACAATAAGCAAAATACAGGAATGGTGTAGTACAAAACTCTACAGATAAACTTTAATGAGCGCTAGAATGTTGTGTTGTATCGCTGCAGAAGAGAGTCAACAGTACTAAGATATCTCATCACTCATACGACACTATAACACTAGTACTCTCAACAGCACCTCGGGGACACACCCATAAAGGTTCATACGGTGAAGTCTCAGTGTTACGTTAATCTAGCTTTGTGGAGGGGAGTTAGTACTTTATTATTAGAGGTTAAGTTACGAGGAATAGTGATCGTAAGAATCTTTGTGAATATTGTGGCCTGGATCTTCTTAGTTATGAATGATGGACTTCTTGTGCACTGATTTACTACACCTACACTAATCTCACGCACACACTTTCAATTTCTCTCTCTCTCTCTCTCTCTCTCTCTCTCTCTCTCTCTCTCTCTCTCTCTCTCTCTCCATTACACAGAATACACCATGACAATGTACCCACAAGGCATATTCGGAGCTCTATGTCCCTCACAGTAATGTATTGACAGAATTCCTCGTTTGCATCAGAAGTAGAGCCAGCCAGCCAACCGAAACCTAACCTTACCAAACATGACCTAATCTGACCTACCCTAACTCAACCTAATCTGACCAAAAATAACCTGATCTAACCTAACCCAACCTAACCTAAGCCGACCAAAACAAACCTAATCTAACCTAACCTTACCAAACATGACCTAGTCTGACCTTGCCTAACTAACTCAACCTAACCTGACCAAAAATAACCTGATCAAACCCTAACTTCACTTAATCTAACCCAACCTAACTTGACCAAGCCCAACCTAATTTTACCAAACCAAACCTCACCGAGCTCTAAACCTAACCTAACCTAACCTAACCTAACCCAACCTAACATACCCAGACATCATGACAATATACGTACTCAATAAACATCTCAGGCTCTAAGATTGAAATATATATCCATTAATTTGTTTAGATCACTGGTTGACTTAGACACAAAGAGGGAACTCAGAGTTTTGTAAAAGAAGTTGTACTTGAGTTTGATTTACCGTCCTGATATGATTTTCCGTCAGACTCGGTCGTAGTTGAGAAAGAAATACATTTTACAATTCCTCCCAACTTGGTAACACTGCTCGATAACGTTTGGATTAGTGGGCCGTGGTCGCCAACTCTCAGATATAATGATGACACCTTGATGGAGTAATTAATTGACCTCTTGTTCAGGTATTTCCTTAGGCGTGTAATCTGAGTAATGTCTTTGATGTAGCAATTAATTCATTATACGCTTTTTAATTTGTATATCATGAGTGACTAGAGACAACAGTTCCCATAATGCCGTGTGGAATGTGTTAACACTGTACGCATGCGCACATGTTGGCGACTGACCACCCCTTTATACCTGCACTCTTTACTGTCAACTCTTGACCGCCCGGGGCACCTCCCTCCTATCACTCAGAGGAGACCATCCCCGATGAACCTCAGCCACAGCCCGCACCAGCCCCGGAACAGCCGTCTCCACCAGCAGCCCCGGAACAGCCGCCACCACCCGCAGCCCCGGAACAGCCGCCACCACCCGCAGCCCCGGAACAGCCGCCACCACCCGCAGCCCCGGAACAGCCGCCTCCACCTGCAGTCCCAGAACAGCCACCTCCACAGCCCCCACCCCAGCCCCCACCACAGCCGAGACCTCCACCGCGGCGCCAACGACCAGCTGGCACTAATACCGGAGGTCCTGGGGCACGACAGGGTGGCGAGGAATCAACACCAGGTACTCGAGGAAGGAAGAACCGAGAAAGTCGAGTTTTCGTGCAAACTACAAAGTTTCGTTTGGGCACAAAAGCTGCACTATAATACATTGGCTGAAGCCCCACCGCGCACAAGAGGCGCTCCTCCAATGAGAACGCAGCTTTCAATGAAACAAAACTTGGAAGCTTGAGAACAAAAACTCGTCTTTGAATTGTGTGTGTTGCAAGCGCCTCCATCTCTGTTCTCTACCGCCCGCCCTCGTGGCACCTCAAGAAAACTTAACTAACACGGCTCGCAGCTTGCCAAGACATGCTTCATCTTTTGCTTGACTGTCTGTCTGTGTGTGTCTGTCATATCTCTTCTCTAGCTTGGTGGGAGTCTGTCCACACACTCAGGCTTGGTCTGGACAAGGAGTGTATATATATGGGAGCAACACCATCGATCACGTCAACAGCTATTGGGAAACTCACGTATATTACAAGCAGCATTTTCTCCTCTATTAACCCTGTAGATTAACATACTTAACACACCGCAACTAACATAATTTTTAAGTTTATGTTAAAGTGTTCGCCATCCTCCGTAACTAGGCTATTTCCATCACAAGTAGAACTTATTTAACAATAATTAACATACGACATCAGGCTCTCACAAACCCCATATGTTACAGCTAAATCTTGGGCACTGGCACTAGATATCACCTGGCACTGGTTATCAAATTAAGTGTAAACAATGGGCATTGGCACTTAAGTATCACCAATCAGTAGCACTTAAGCATTAACAATCACTAGGACTCAAGAATCACCAATCCCCAGCACTCACGAATCACTAATCACTAGCACTCAAGAATCACCAATCACCACTCATAATGATCACCAAGTATCACCACTCTCACGCCAGCTGAATTAACACCACCCCCCGTATTATTTGTGTCAGCAATGAGTGAATCTTGTACAGTACGTGTATTTTCTGTAGTCTGTCGCTGCCTTGAACCAGAGCACAAGTTTGGGTTCACTGGTTGAGAGAAACAATGAACTAAGGACAGTAACAGTGAACTAAGGACAGTAACAGTGAACTAAGGACAGTAACAGTGAACTAAGGACAGTAACAGTGAACTAAGGACAGTAACAGTGAACTAAGGACAGTATCAGTGAACTAAGGACAGTAACAGTGAACTAAGGACAGTAACAGTGAACTAAAGACAGTAACAGTGAACTAAGGACAGTAACAGTGAACTAAGGACAGTATCAGTGAACTAAGGACAATAACAGTGAACTAAGGACAGTAACAGTGAACTAAAGACAGTAACAGTGAACTAAAGACAGTAACAGTGAACTAAGGACAGTAACAGTGAACTAAGGACAGTAACAATGAACTAAGGACAGTAACAGTGAACTAAAGACAGTAACAGTGAACTAAGGACAGTAACAGTGAACTAAGGACAGTAACAGTGAACTAAGGACAGTAACAGTGAACTAAGGACAGTAACAGTGAACTAAGGACAGTATCAGTGAACTAAAGACAGTAACAGTGAACTAAGGACAGTAACAGTGAACTAAGGACAGTAACAATGAACTAAGGACAGTAACAGTGAACTAAGGACAGTAACAGTGAACTAAGGACAGTAACAGTGAACTAAGGATAGTAACAGTGAACTAAGGACAGTAACAATGAACTAAGGACAGTAACAGTGAACTAAGGACAGTAACAGTGAACTAAGGACAGTAACAGTGAACTAAGGACAGTAACAGTGAACTAAAGACAGTAACAGTGAACTAAGGACAGTAACAGTGAACTAAAGACAGTAACAGTGAACTAAAGACAGTAACAGTGAACTAAGGATAGTAACAGTGAACTAAGGACAGTAACAGTGAACTAAGGACAGTAACAGTGAACTAAGGACAGTAACAGTGAACTAAGGACAGTAACAGTGAACTAAAGACAGTAACAATGAACTAAGGACAGTAACAGTGAACTAAGGACAGTATCAGTGAACTAAGGACAGTAACAGTGAACTAAGGACAGTAACAGTGAACTAAGGACAGTAACAATGAACTAAGGACAGTAACAGTGAACTAAGGACAGTAACAGTGAACTAAGGACAGTAACAGTGAACTAAGGACAGCAACAGTGAACTAAGGACAGTATCAGTGAACTAAGGACAGTAACAGTGAACTAAGGACAGTAACAGTGAACTAAGGACAGTAACTAAACTAAGGACAGTAACAGTGAACTAAGGACAGTAACAGTGAAATAAGGACAGTAACTAAACTAAGGACAGTAACAGTGAAATAAGGACAGTAACAGTGAACTAAGGACAGTAACAGTGAACTAAGGACAGTAACTAAACTAAGGACAGTAACTAAACTAAGGACAGTAACAGTGAACTAAGGACAGTAACTAAACTAAGGACAGTAACAGTGAACTAAGGACAGTAACTAAACTAAGGACAGTAACTAAACTAAGGACAGTAACTAAACTAAGGACAGTAACAGTGAACTAAGGACAGTAACTAAACTAAGGACAGTAACGGTGAATCTAGCGCCCAGTGTACTATAGTTGCTTTGCCTAAAATTCCTGGGAGTAAAATATTGATTGAAAATAACAATAATTCCAATCAGTTTAAATCGGAATTACTGTGATACTCTATTTAACGAACTATATAGAGAATAAAGTCCGTTATCTCGAGGGTCATTTAGATGTGATACTTCTATTTAACGGACTATATAAAGAATAAAGTCCGTTATCTCGAGGGTCATTTAGATGTGATACCTCTATTTAACGGACTATATGAGGAGGAAAGTCCGTTATCTCGAGGGTCATTTACATGTGATACCTCTATTTAACGGACTATATGGGGAGGAAAGTCCGTTATCTCAAGGGTCATTTAGATGTGATACCTCTATTTAACGAACTATATAGAGAATAAAGTCCGTTATCTCGAGGGTCATTTACATGTGATACCTCTATTTAACGGACTATATGGGGAGGAAAGTCCGTTATCTCAAGGGTCATTTAGATGTGATACCTCTATTTAACGAACTATATAGAGAATAAAGTCCGTTATCTCGAGGGTCATTTAGATGTGAAAATCCCAACTAAAGGATCATATGGAGAGAGAAGTCCGCTATATGGAGGTTTACTGATTTTAACCCTTTGATGCCGTTTTAACCCTTTAACGACTATAATTTAACCCTTTGATTTCGATGTTTTAACCCTTTGATGACTATAGTTTAACCCTTTGAGGATTATGGTTTAACCCTTTGATGACTATAGTTTAACCCTTTGAGGATTATGGTTTAACCCTTTGATGACTATGGTTTAACCCTTTGAGGATCATGGTTTAACCCTTTGAGGATTATGGTTTAACCCTTTGAGGATTATGGTTTAACCCTTTGATGACTATGGTTTAACCCTTTGAGGATTATGGTTTAACCCTTTGATGACTATGGTTTAACCCTTTGATGACGGTGATTTAACCCTCTAAGACTCTAAGGGTTTAAACACTGAAGAAAAATAACCCAAGCTTTATACTATTATTTTGTATAAACACTTTCTTTCTGTATTGCTTCGCTTTACTTAATAATTCAGCTTTAATTAATTGTATTCTTTAATTATTCCTGATTCAGTAAATATATATATATATATATATATATATATATATATATATATATATATATATATATATATATATATATATATTATATATATATATATATATATATATATATCCTGACTCACAATTAATTATATATACAAATTATCCGTGACTAACACATCATTATATTCAAAAACTATTTCTGATTCGCAGTTGATTATGTTACTAAATTAGTCTTGATTCATAATTAATTAAATAAAATTATTTCTATTTCATATTCAATTATATTCTAAATTATTCATCATTAACAAATAATTATATTACGAAATAATTCCTAACTCACATTAATTATATTCCTAAATTATCCCTGATTCATAATTCCACTTTTATCTAATCTATATAATTCCCTCCGGTATATAACTCAGCATTTGTTTAAATTTCAACGTGTTATTACTCATTTCACTCCTTAATGACAGCTAATTATGAGTTATTAAGGCCACACCCTTACAGTAATTACTCCTCAGTGATTCTTGATTCAAAATTCAACTTAATCTTCTCTAGGTTGATAAATCCCATTGACCTAACCTAACATAAGCTAAAATAACCTAACCTAACCTAACCTAACCTAACCTCACACTCCCAGCAGAACTGTGTGACTTCGACAGCAGCCCCAACGAGAACCTATGTGACTGGACCAACCTGAAGGTGACGCAGCTACAGTGGCAGGCGTCCATTGGCAAAAACACCTTCTGGCTAGGTGGCCCCAAGGAAGATGTATCCTATGGCGACGACCTCGGTGAGTGACATGTTATGGCAACCTTGTGTCTGGAGTATGGCAACGATTAGGTTAAGCATACAATATGACACTTCACCAAGACTTCAAATCCTTAGGTTTAGTTTAGTTTAGGTTAGGTTTCAATACAGCAAGCTTGAAAGTCACTTATATTCGTCAAATGAACCATAAACCTCACATGACCTATTTGCTAAATGTTTTGACCTAATGGGACCTGTGTTTGAACCGACAGGAGGATACGCGGTGTTCGAGACCTCACAGATCCCACAGAGGAATACCGGGCAACCCACCTTCGAGTCAGCCATGTTGATGTCCCCCGTGAAGGAGTCTACAGGCCCCGTCGGCGTGTGTGTTAAGTTCTGGTGAGTTGGTGAGCTACTGGAGGAATGAGGAGGAGTAGGAGGGGGTTGCTACGGTACAAATGACTAATTAAATCATCCCCATCCATCATACTAAAACTAACTTGTCTCCATCACACGACCCTTGACATCTAAACCACCAACTACTGACAATGATTTGTGTTTCCCCCTCAGGTACTCGATCGCCGGCCTCAGCCCTGACCGCCTCCGTGTTCTGCTCCACACTTTGGCCGACAACACGAGCCTAACTGACCCCGTGGACCAGATGATGGTTGGTTATGACGGCAGCGAGGACGTGGTGCTGTGGGAGGCGAGAGACATGACCATGGGCGAGTGGAAGGAAGGTCAGGTCGTCTACACCTTCGACAAGAAACACTCGGTAATTAACTTAAGTGAAATATAACCTGATATGCCCTAACCTAACCTAAAGTTATCTAACTTAATATGACCTGACCTCACCTAAACTAAATATGACCTAACCTAACCCACTTTAACTTAACCTAGCTAAATATGACCTGACTTAACCTAACCTGATCAAATCTAACATGACCTGACCTAATCTAACCTAACTAAACTAGCATAACCTGACCTAACCTATCATGACCTAACCTAACTTTATCTGACCTAACCTAACCTAACCTAACCTAGCCATGACATAACCTAACATAACCAGATTTACCCTGCCTTGTCCTAACCTTACATGACCAGACCTAACCTACAGTAATACTACCAGACATAACTTAACCTAACCTACTATATCATACCTAACCTAACCTAACCCACCCTAACCCCACTAGCCTGACCCAACGTACTCTAATCTAACACAACTTAACCTAACCTAACGTAATAATTTGACCTAACCTAAGCAACCCTAACCTTGACATAACCTAACCAGCCTCACCTTAATCTATATGTGATCTACCTTGAGTTAATCCAACAATTCCTCAACCCCCCCAATCCCCCTCCTTCCCCCTGCCATCCTATCCTACACAGTAATTAACCCCTCAATCCCGTCCCTTCTCCCGGCATCCTACACACTAATTAACATCCTGCCGTGTCCTCAGGTAATCTTCGAGGGCATCCCAGTAGACAGCAGTGCCCTCAGTCGTAGGTTCCGTGGCTACATCGCCTTGGATGAGCTGACCTTCGCTGAATCGAGTCAGTGTGGCGCCTTCTGTACCTTCGAGGGCGGCACCTGTGGTTGGACTCAGGACGCTAATGACGACTTCGACTGGACGCAGGTGGGTGTTGTCCAGCCCATGCGACCCTATTTTCATCCATCTTCACGCCTTAGAGGTTCTTCTTCTCCTCACCATTACCATTAAACATCGCAATTATTGAGTTGAGGCAGCCTAAAATTAAAACATTCCAATGAGAACTCTAATAAAGACATTGTTACCATTACCCATTATTAATCATACACCTTACACCTTTAACCCTTAGATACCCTACTTAACATACCCCTGAACACCCTCCTTTCAACCCTTAGAAGCCCCTTTTACCCCCTTTACAACAGCCCCTTTGTCTCCCCTTTCATCTCTTTAAAAAACCATCTCACCATATCCTTAAAAATCACCCTCTTTGGCTCCATCATTACAGAGTCGAGGCAGCCTTAACCCATCAACAGGACCACCCCGAGACCGCTCCTCCTTCGCCAACGACGGGAAGATGGGAGGGTACGCCTTCATCAACTCCGGCTACCCCAGGAGGCCAGGAGACAGGGCCAGACTCATGAGCCAGGAGTTCCAGGGCACCAGTCAGTAATCTATTGTCGTGTTATTGTCCCCTCATGTTTCGTTTCTCAGTCGTGTTATGAGGAGGTATCGTAAGGGGACTTATAGTGAGGTATTGTAGGGGGTATTTAATAATTAGGGACTTGTAAGGAGGAGGTATTGTAGGGGTGCCTTATAAAAAAAAAAGGAGTTACTGTAGGGGGCATTTATAGTTAGGAAGTATCGTAAAGGGTACTGTGTAAGGGAGACCAGTGTAGAAGTATCGCAAGAGGTATATACTGTGTTAAGGGACTTCCACACCCCCTACATTAATCCCTTCCTTACCTCACCCCTTACATCAAAAACTCTTCCTTCCACCACTAACCCACCTTCCATCTCACCCAAAACAGACCCAGATAGTCCCCTGTGTATGCGCTTCTGGACCCACATGTTCGGCAACGGGATCGGTACCTTACGTGTCATCATCTACGACGTGAACACCGCCAAAGATAAAGTCATCTGGCAGATATCGGGCGAGGCTGGCAACGCTTGGTACCAGGGCCAGGTGCCTATAGCGTCACCCTCCCCCTTCAAGGTACCACCAGACTCTGTTGAACTCCCAAGCTTCAAGGTACAGTAGCGAACCCACAAACCTACCCCCCCCCCCTAAAAAACATATATATCCGGAATCGCCACACTGCATCAACGAACACACCTTTACCCCTGACCTGACCTGACCTGGCCTAACCTGGCTTGGCCTCATCTGAAATCCCCTCTTCAATTCCTTTAAACTCAAAAGTAAAATAAGTTGTTTTAGTTTGTAAGTCTGTTAATCAGGAAATTGGTCAGGTACTCAGGAAGTTAGTAAGAAAGTCAGGGAGATAGCAAGTCAGTCTGTCAAGCAGTATGTCAGGAAATCAAGCAGGAAGTCAGTCAGTTAGTCAATCAGTCTTTCAGGAAGTCAGTCAAGAAATCAGTCGGTTACAGAAGTCAGTTATTCAGGATATCAGTCAGGAAGTTAGTAAGTCAGCCATTTAGTCAGTCAGTTATTATTTAGCCAGTCAGTCAGTTATTATTCAGTCAGTCAGTTAGTGAGGATTATTCACTTATCCTAACCTAACCTTATAAGAGGAGGCTGACGAAGGGATTGATAGGAATAAAAGAGGAATGGATATGATGAAGACTAGACACCCCGACTTATTTCACCTCAAGATTAACCACCCTAATACTAACCTAACCTAACCTAACCTAACCTAACCACCCTAATACTAACCTAACCTAACCTAACCTAACCTAACCTAACCTAACCTAATACTAACCTAACCTAACCTAACCCACCCTAATACTAACCTAACCTAACCTAACCTAACCTAACCTAACCTAACCTAACCTAACCTAACCTAATACTAACCTAACCTAACCTAACCCACCCTAATACTAACCTAACCTTACCTAACCTAACCTAACCTAACCTAACCTAACCCACCCTAATACTAACCTAACCTGACCTAACCCACCCTAATACTAACCTAACCTAACCTAACCCACCCTAATACTAACCTAACCTAACCTAACCCACCCTAATACTAACCTAACCTGACCAAACCAAGCCTAGCCTAACCTAACCTTACCTTACCTAACCTAACCTAACCCACCCTAATACTAACCTAACCTGACCAAACCAAGCCTAACCTAACCTTACCTAACCTAACCTAACCTAACCCACCCTAATACTAACCTAACCTGACCAAACCAAGCCTAGCCTAACCTAACCTTACCTAACCTTACCTAACGTTACCTTACCTTACCTTACCTTATCTAACCTAACCTAACCCATCCTTAACTTGCCCCCCCCCCCCCCAGGTAGCGTTACTAGGGTGGTTACTCTTAAGTGAAATAACCAAGGAAGCCAACAATTATTCGTAGGATAGTTAAAGAATAACTAAATATATGAAACAGGTAATTTTTTAAATATAGGTTTATGAAAGTTTAAGAGCAGAGATAATTCAATTAGTGCAGCGTAGAAAACTGGATGAAGGCTATAGACAACAGACAGAGAAACTACAGCACCAAGACGGGATGATGAACAAAACAGTATGTAATGCAAATAAGAGTAATTAGAGAATGTATAAAATAAAGCACAAACTGGTAACTCTCACTTAGATACACAGTAAGAACTGTTACAGTATGTGTAGTTTGATATATTCATTCACAACTGATGGACAGCAGTGACCCTGGGGGTGTGTCCACACCAACGCAACATTGTGTGAACATTATTGTCAACATCTGGGACAACAGCTGTGAACAATGTTGGCATAAAAGTTGGTAACACGAATGCAACATTGTTGGTAAAAATGTCGACAATAGTCTGGGTAAAGAAGCCAACAATGGTGGAAACAGTCTACACAGGGCAGCACACGTGGGCGAGTGAGGACGCCTTGATGTGTGGACAGGCAGCGCCGTCGTTGCCGTGTTTGGGTGCCTCCCACACCACTGATACCAACATTTTGCCCACAATCTTCATAATACATGTTGCTAACAACTGTGGCTACATGTTAACAAGATTGTTAACACATGTTACCGACATTGTTGAGGTGGTATGGCTACACCCTCTGAGTCCGGGGAGGGGGTGGGGGGTTCTGTCAACCATAAGTGTGATACAGTAAACTCTTACCTTCATTAAGTGAGAGTTACCTGTACATAACTGTTTGCCATTGCACATGTTGGTGATAGCCATGAATAAATCTACTGTTTAATACTTATATCAATATGTCGGTTTGTTTTGGGTATAACGTGGTTATAGTGTTGCCTGCACTTGTAGTTTGAGATGCAGGTGGCGGAGTGGCTGCATGGTGCCTGTGTGCTTCAGCTGCATGGCTCTTACTTTATTATCCACAACAATAATAATTCCTAGTTGTTAAAAAACTATCTTACTTTTTGGCCATAAACCTTTAATAAAAATAATATCAGTACTTAGTTCCTTACTGTAAACTTCACCATTTCTTTGATAACAATATTAACACTAAAATACATACATCTCCTATTGTCTTGTGTTGTAAATATATGACCTTTGGTGAATACGATGACATAAGTGGGTGTAGGTGGGGGCAGGGTCACTGTTGTTTATCTCATGGTCCAGATCGTGTTCGAGGGCGAGGTGGGCCAAAACAACCTGGGCGACATTGCCATCGACGACATCTCCATCGTCCAGGGCCCTTGTCCTAGTGAGTGCCTCTCTGTCATGTTTTATTAAGTTGACCAGTGAAGGGTAGCATCATACGTGTGTGTTTCCCTGTATATACAATAACTAACACACCTACATCACCACCTCCTCCTCCAGGCGCCCCCCAGGTAGCAGCAGACAAGAGTGGAGACTGTACCTTCGAGGTGGATGAGTGTGGGTGGAACAGTCCAGGCCCCCGGGAGAGGTTAGATGAGATTGACTGGGTGAGGACGGTGGCCGCCGACAACCGCTCCCCCACCAGGGACCACACCATCGGTACCCTGCAAGGTCAGCATCCCTTATCCTTCCTCAATCCATCAAAATGTAGAGCAATTTTCGATTTTGTTTCCTGAGTTATAGGCACTTGTCGTCACCCCACAAGGTCAGCATCCCCCGATCTTCATCAAACTATCAAAAATGTTGAGTTATATTCGACTTATTTTTTCTTCTTCAGTTTTATCCACTCCGATTTTACTTCTTTGTTCTTCCTCATGTCACAAGAATGGAGAGCAATTTGTTACTTATTTTCTATCAATGTTGGCCACTCTTTGTTGTACTGTACTGGTGTATTGAGGGCGGCGGCCTCTAACACCAGGTCCCCGACGACGACTACCACCAATGCCCTTTCGCGAACTTGGATCATTTTTACTTTTATTGGTGTTTCAGGAGTTAACAAGCTCAATAGTTCTTAATAAAATTTGGGTCTCAATAAAAACATAAAAGTTGAACAAGTTGAAGAGTAAAACCAAATTAGATGTTTGAAAAAGTCATAGAAATGCGAAAATTTGGGCTCCATCAGATCTTGGGTTGGATGGACCTATGATCAACACGCAACGGAGCTTTTAACAAGTGATGGGAACAAACAAAAGTGATTCGAACTACTGTAGGTTTAACGAATAGAAATTTCGTTATAACCCGAGTTTAATCAATGCTTCAACATGACCCAAGTATAGTCAACGCCTGAAAGTACGTACACGAATTATCCGTTTTCAGAGGGTCGAGATCATTATGATTTGCGAAGAACCGAGAATATCAGGAATTTGAGAATGTGTGAGGATTAAAACCATCTTAGATTCAAGGGTTTTTTTTTTTAGTGACTGGAGATATGTGATACGACCTATGGTTTAATAAGGTTTAATACGATAGTGGTTTAGGTGATATTTTAATAGGTATAACGAAGCTTAAACTATAGCCATCCAGCAACTTGTTTGGACAATACTGACGGGGAAAGGGAGGTGTTGGGGGGAGGTAGAGGGAGAATAGTTCCTTAATATCTTTCAAACTATTCAAATACCTTTAATTATTCATACATTACTCTATTACCATGGGGGGGAGGGGGCAATAGGTAGTTCCTCTCACCACCACGGACCATTATCGTACGTGTGGCGGCGAGAGGTGCAGCTAAAACTCTCTTTCACCGGGACGATATTGACGTTTGTGTCAGCCCGTCCTGCTAACATAAATCATAGCTTTAATCTTTATAAAATGTGTGTGAAAATGATGCGGTGGTGTGGCTCCCCCCTCTCACTCTCTCTAGCTCCTCTCTCTCTCTCTCTCTAGCTTCTTTCTCACTCGCTTCTCCTCTCTCTCTCTCTTTAGCTTCTTTCTCACTCTCTAGCTCATCAGTCTCTTTCTAGCACCTCTCTCTCTCTCTCTCTCTCTCTAGCTTAATTCTCACTCGCTTCTCCTTCTCTCTCTCTCTCTCTCTCTCTCTCTCTCTCTCTCTCTCTCTCTCTCTAGCTTCTTTCTCACTCTCTAGCTCATCTCTCTCTTTCTAGCACCTCTCTCTCTTTAGCTCCTCTCTTTCTTTAGCTCTTCTCTCTCTAGCTTCTTTATCTCTCTCTAGCTGCTCTTTCTCTTTAGCTCCTCTTTCTAGCTCCCCAAATCTTATCTCTGTCTCTTTAGCTTCTCTCCTCACATTCTATACCTTTCTAGTTGGACAAACTCTAAGTGAATCAAGCTGCGGCACACCAGTCCATATTTTGTGTTTATTTCGGGTGTAAAAACCAAATCCATAGCTATATCAATAACAGCTCTAGCATGTAAGAAACGCGGGTGAGGTTAGGAAGAACAGGTGTTATTTTTATCAGCACGAAGGAGAGTTTTTTGTTATGTAATGGTCGTTTACTAGTTGTTATAACAACAACCTGTAGTGTGACTATTATACCAACAGGATCATAATATAAAAAAAAGCAATAACAACATTTTCAGGATTGCAATTCAAAATAATTATATATATATATATATATATATATATATATATATATATATATATATATATATATATATATATACAGGTAATATGTATGTATGTATGTATGCATTATTACTATTATTATTATTATTATTACCTTTATATTGATAATAATAATAATAATAATAATAATAATAATAATAATAACAATAATAATAATAACAATAATAATAATAATAATATCTTACAATTCGGGACTCAAATTCCAGTATAAAAAAATAAATAAAATAAAAATGCCGGCCCTTCTACCAGAAAAGTTAATTGAAGGAGTGAGCAGTGTAGCCAACACAGACACTCTACAACACACTTCTCTGGCCACCAACTTGGAGACAATCAACGGTGCAAATAACCTTAGCACCTGGAGCACCCAAAACAAACACAACCTCAGGATAGACAGACATATATACAACACTGATAAATTTAGACACATATACAAACAGAGACTTTGTTGACATTTTAGTATGAATATTGTGAAGAACTCGACATCATCATCATCCTTCAACCTGGGGCTGACTTACCGAAAAATACTATTTTAAGTCTTCATAGATACGAGAGACTACAATACAGCTAATATATACTACTGGAGGCGGTACGATAATATCAATACAATACACGAGTTTATTTTCCCCAATTTTGCAAAAGGTTTCGTACGAGTTTCCCACATACAACAGCGAATGATTTTAATGGCATAAAAAATAAAATACAACAATACCAGTGAATAGAGTGACAGATCAAAATCATATACACGAAAAAAATAAATCTATCACACGATATAATAATAATATACTATACCATTTCGTTCTCTCAATAGCTTTGGGTAAATATTAATCTAGGACCAACAACCGTAATCTGGGTTAATATTAATCTAGGACCAACAACCGTAATCTGGGTTAATCTTAATCTAGGACCAACAACCGTAATCTAGTTTAACCTTAATCTAGTCCCTTCCAATCATAAGTTCTCCCTTTTCACGTAATCGCAAAGTAGTGACATTATTTTTTTAGCCTAGTCCCACCTTAATACACCCATGACGTTTTCTATGATGACTTTAGGGTATAATCACAGGAGTTTCTTTCACTATCAAGAGTGTACATCACGCCTTAGCCCCGTTTCTGCATTTCTGTCTGCCCCTTTCAACATAATGTCAGCTCCTTTTAACGGAACCCTAGCGTAATAATTTCGTCCCCTCTCAACATAACTGTCAGCCCCTTTCAACACATTATCAGTCCCTTTCTGTAGCGTAGACCCGTCCCTTTTCAATATAGCCGGCCCCCTCTCATGTATACCCGTAGCACTAGAGTACCGCCCATCTTAGCTTTTAACTTGACGTCACCTCCACCGGAAACTAACACCCAATGTCTCCCGGCATAGGATCAGCCGCCCACAGCGCCACTGCACAAGACCATGGCAAGTGATTCTACACGGTTTTAGCACCACACAGCTGCCTACGCCCTCACAGTACCCTTAGTGTTATTCCTAGTGGGTGATCAAATGGGCCCCAGTGCTAACAGGCCCCTAACCTAATCATCAGTATCGGGGATCCAGTTCTAATAGGCCCCTAATCTAAACCTAATCATCAGGATAGGGGCCCAGTCCTTATGGTTAGGGTAGGTTGAAGCCTATTAGTACCGGGGCCCCATTTTATCTCCTATATTAAATAGTTTCCTACACTGTATCCTATTTTCGGATCACGTGAAGATTAGACACTCCAGTGTATTTCACCTGATGATTAAAAACCCCAACCTAACCTAACCACTTAACCCCCCCCCCCCCCCCAGTTAGCTTTAGGGTGTTTAATTATCAGGAGAAATAAGCTGGGGTGCCTAATCTTCACGTCATCCTCACTATCTTTTATTTATTGCTTCCCATTTGTTTCTCTATCACGTATTTGCAAGTTTGTTTATGAAATCTTTTATATAATCTCGCTTTATTTACCTTTTTTAGCTTTTTTTTTTTTACCTCTGCTATTTTTTTTTTTACGTAGATTTTAGTTCCACGCTTTGCTGCCATGCTCAGTAGAGTTGTCAAGTATTGTTTGTTTTTTAATCACACTTTGAGAACTTTAGTGCATAAGAAAAAGTTAGTATTTAGTTATCACGCGTCGATATCACTAGTGTATAATAACTAACACGGTATTTAGTTATCACGCGTCGATATCCTTTACGATAGAGGTGTTTGGAAGAGTTACCATGACACGATGATTCGGTAAAGTCCTGTGTGTTTTTTTTTGTAGCTCTGTATATTGTTGATTCTACTAAACTAATCCCAAGAAAAAATACTGTCTTTTGATTGTTAATGGAGGTGTTAATGTTTACTTTAACACTCTTGACATAACTGTTTAACTGTGTTGTTTTGGTTAAGTGAGGCAGACCAGAGAGAGAGCATTAGAGGACTTAGATCATCCTGAAATGAATTAACTTGTCGAACACAGATACACATTACGCTTAGTGTAGGTGTTTGCATGTTTCAGGGGTACTTTCACGCGCACTGACTTCCCATTTACTACCATAGGGTGTTGGTGAGCCGTGATGATGGCGGACGGTACACACAGCTCACCTTATCCAGCTTTGGTCACGATTTTTATTCAGACAAAATCTCACCACCCAATTTGCCACGAGACAAAATTCCATCACAAGAATAATACAAATTTTCATAAGTTTTCGTTGCTAAGTTTTAATATTCTCTTAGGTTATGAGATGGTTATGCAAAACGGGTAAAAGTTTGTTCAATAATATGAAACAGTGGTAAGTTATCCTACGTTGAACTATACAAGACAGTCGGAATTCCATGTTATATCATCGCCAGCTATGACAAAAGGTTCTAGAGCATCTTAAATACATTAAACATTAAAGTATGAAGCGAATTACTGACGAAGACATAATATTGAACTTGGCCAAAATCAGTTCATCATATTGATAGTTGAAGGTGGTCCATATGTAGGAATGGCTGTTTTATTAAACAGTGCTTAAGACTCAAGTTGTTGAGGGTTGTCGGCTCCCTTACAATCACAGTAAAAATTATTCATGTATGGTGGCGAAGGACAGAACAGTGTGTCTGCAAGCTTTATAGCTCGGTACAGTATTGTACATATTACTGTTTATATCCTAAAACATTCCAATCTACTTTAACAAACACAGCACTTAAACATTAGTTGGGAGGCCAGGTGGAGGCTGAAACAGCGAGATTAGTTCAAATCTTTGTAAATAAAAGAGTTTACCTTCTACACATTCCTGTAGTTTTCTGTGATCACAAGTGTACCTTCTCTGTACATACTGTAGTATAGTGGCAGTGTAAGTGTAAATGTCTATACAGTAATAGATTACGAATAGTAAGGTTTCTATTAAAGCAATAAAACTAATGTTGATTTAATATTCTGGCTCTGAGTAGCCAATATTACATACCGTAAATAATTTCTCATTTTCAGATTACATGTTCTTCAATGAGTTTGGAGTCTAATGTGAAGAATCATAGAATACTGAACTATATTATCGTTATAGCTACATATCAACACATATATTAACTGGTTGAACATATCAATTAAAGTGTCACTACGTTCCCTAACCTTCATAATCATCGCTTTAATAATTAATCATTGTTGACAAAAGTGATTTCCCCACCAGGGTTCTACATGACGTTACCGCGAGGAACAGTGCAGCGAGGCGGCGACCGTTCTTGGCTGGTCTCTAACACCATGAAAGGTTCTGACGACCCTATGTGTGTTGCTTTCTGGTAAGTCGGGGCACTGATTACCCCATATGTGTTGCTTTCTGGTAAGTCGGGGTTCTGACGACCCTATGTGTGTTGCTTTCTGGTAAGTCGGGGCACTGATTACCCCATATGTGTTGCTTTCTGCTAAGTCGGGGCACTGATTACCCCATATGTGTTGCTTTCTGGTAAGTCGGGGCTCTGATTAACCCCCATATGTGTTGCTTTCTGGTAAGTCGGGGCTCTGATTAACCCCCATATGTGTTGCTTTCTGCTAAGTCGGGGCTCTGATTAACCCCCATATGTGTTGCTTTCTGCTAAGTCGGGGCTCTGATTACCCCATATGTGTTGCTTTCTGGTAAGTCGGGGTTCTGACGACCCTATGTGTGTTGCTTTCTGGTAAGTCGGGGCACTGATTACCCCATATGTGTTGCTTTCTGCTAAGTCGGGGCACTGATTACCCCATATGTGTTGCTTTCTGCTAAGTCGGGGCTCTGATTACCCCATATGTGTGTTGCTTCCACCTAATAATATCAATTCCATAACACTAATTTTATCACTGAAGGCTGACCTATAAGAGTACTTTTAACACCTTCAGTAGTACACCTCAAGGCTGACCTATAAGAGTACTTTTAACACCTTCAGTAGTACACATTCAAGGCTGACCTATAAGAGTACTTTTAACACCTTCAGTAGTACACCTCAAGGCCGTCACATCCCCACAATGACTTTACCTCAGGGGTTTAGTGCCTACAGTATCTCTTTATCAACCGTATCTACAGTATCAAACGTCCTTATCTTCCTTAAGCATCACTACTCATCATCACCTTTACCCTCCATACATAAGTTACATTAAGTCTTTTGTGTATAAACTCTTCTCTTTGTTTATGTTAACTCGTGTTTATGTCTCCCACTACGGCGCGTGTGTCTTACCTAATTGGTCTTGCCCTTCGCTTCAGCTGTTTCATATAATTGCCCTTCAATCTCATCACTGACCTTGCCCTTCGCTACAGGTGATACAGAACACAGTACAACTCCTGACAAAATAACTCAACACCTTATTCGCCTTCACCTTGTTACCTCCTCCTTCAAGCACTTCATCACCCCTTCAGGAGACTCACTAGGTCATCCTCCCTCTCCTTCAGGTACTTCATGTACGAATCCTTCATCACCCCTCAGGAGACTCACTAGGTCATCCTCCCTCTCCTTCAGGTATTTTATGTACGAATCCTTCATCACCCCTTCAGGAGACTCACTAGGTCATCCTCCCTCTCCTTCAGGTATTTCATGTACGAGTCCTTCATCACCCCTTCAGGAGACTCACTAGGTCATCCTCCCTCTCCTTCAGGTATTTCATGAACGAGTCCTTCATCACCCCTTCAGGAGACTCACTAGGTCAACCTCCCTCTCCTTCAGGTATTTCATGTACGAGCCCTTCATCGACCCGTCAGGACCCTCGCTAGGATCACTGCTGGTGTACACACGCTACGAGAACGAAGACGGTGAGTTCGTACTACAGCCGGTGTGGTCTCTCAAGAACCATCAGGGACCCAACTGGATGTACGGCCAAGCTAAAGTCCAGAACAAGAATGATTATACGGTGAGGAGTCTTGAATTATACACACATCTCTATCATTAATTATACACACATCTCTATCAGTAATTATACACACATCTCTATCAGTAATTATACACACAGCTCTATCATTAATTATACACACAGCTCTATCATTAATTATACACACAGCTCTATCATTAATTATACACACAGCTCTATCATTAATTATTACACACATGTTCGAGGGTGTGTGGAGGGTATAGTTACTAAAGTGTGTTGTGGTGCAGGTGGTGTTCGAGGGTGTGGTTACTAAAGTGTGTTGTGGTGCAGGTGGTGTTCGAGGGTGTGGTTACTAAAGTGTGTTGTGGTGCAGGTGGTGTTCGAGGGTGTGGTTACTAAAGTGTGTTGTGGTGCAGGTGGTGTTCGAGGGAGTGTGGGGCAGCAGCCGAGGTAACGGGTTCATGGCTCTGGACGACATCACTCTCTTCGCCGGCGACTGCTCCAGTAAGTACCGACACTTCCCTCCACACCCTGAGTACTGACACTTCCCTCCTCACCCTGAGTACTGACACTTCCCTCCACACTCTGAGTACTGACACTTCCCTCCTCACCCTGAGTACTGACACTTCCCTCCTCACCCTGAGTACTGACACTTCCCTTCTCACCCTGAGAACTGACACTTCCCTCCTCACCCTGAGTACTGACACTTCCCTCCTCACCCTGAGTACTGACACTTCCCTTCTCACCCTGAGTACTGACACTTCCCTCCTCACCCTGAGTACTGACACTTCCCTCCTCATCCTGAGTACTGACACTTCCCTCCTCATCCTGAGTACTGACACTTCCCTCGTCACCCTGAGTACTGACACTTCCATCCTCACCCCGTCACTGAGTACTAGTATTTCCTTCTCTTCCCCACGAGAACCCCGACACTGAGTACTAGCACTTCCCTTCTTCTGTAAAACTTGTCACTAAGTACTAGCACTTCCCCTTTCCACTAGAACCTTGTCACTGAGTACTGGCACTTTCCTCCTCCTGTAGAACCTTGTCACTGAGTACTTGCAATCCCCTCCAGCTGTAAAACACTGGCACCGTAGCGGGAGAAACTACACTAAGATGTACGGAAAGGTTTTAATCCACACACTGATCGTCTCTCACTCCTTCCTCGCCCCCCACAACAGCCAAGCCGGCGAAGGCGATGACGACGGGCGGGGACTGCGACTTCCAGCGTGACGCCTGCATGTGGAAGAACGTCACCACCGACAGTGACTTCCGCTGGACCACCGCCTCCATCTCCCGCCGCCCTGCCAACCTCCCTGACCACACCTTCAGCGGCCCAAGTGAGTCTCTCTCTCTCTCTCTCTCTCTCTCCTTCGTACCGTCCTTCGGCGACTATTACGAGTATCATTCAACAGTACATGAATTTCTTCCACATCCGACATAAATTTGAGACTTTATGTTAAATATGGAACAAATTGTTTTTAATCTCATCGTCAAGTAATAATGTTATTTTTTTTTTATTTTCTCGCCGTTGCTGGCTAGAGAAGTGTGCTCCAGTAACGACTATCTTATATCAATTTTTATCGCAATCGAAAGTTAATTGATTAACGTCGTGCCCATAAACATCCTAAACCTATCCCTAGCATCTGAGCGCACACACACACACACACACACACACACACACACACACACACACACACACACACAGCCTCCTCTCACCACACCTTAACTCCACCCCCCTCCTCCAACAGTCGGTTACGCCTACTTCGACGTCTTCAACCAGAACGCGAGACCCCAGAGCCTAGGCCTACACTCCCCGCCGATGGACAAGAGCGCCGACAACTCCCCCATCTGCCTCACCTTCTGGTACGCCTACTTCGGCGCCAGTGAGAGCACCATACTCAAGATATCCAGGGAACCGTACAACAAGGAGGTGGCGGAGGGCGAGAGGGTTGGTGAACCTGTGGAGGTGAGTGATGTACAGTGTGGGACCAGCTGGTTGATGTATACAGGTGCTGTGGTTGTTAAAGAGTTATTATTGCGGTTGAATAAAGACTCGAAATTGTTGCTGGTTTGGGTTGAATTGACGAGACTCGCTGCGGTTGACTGAAAGGACTTGAACAATAAAGGAGACAGTATTTCAGAGGGACATTTTGCTGGAAACTACAGGAAGGTGAACTATGTGGTGTAGCTAATGTGACAATAGTGGTGGTGTAGGTTGAGGTGGCGTAGGTGGTGGTGCTGGTAATGGTGGTATATGTGGTGGTGTGTGTGGAGGTGGTGTAGGTGGTGGTGGTAATGGTGACGTAGGTGGAGGTGATGGAGGCGTAGGTGGTGGTAGTGATGCTCAGGTACAGTGGGTTAGCGGCATAGATGGTAAGATAGTGAGGATTGTGGTACGTAGGTAGAGGTAGTAGTAGTAAAAGTAGTAGTAGTAGTAGTAGTGCCAGCAAGTCCTTCCTCATTGTGAAGCCAGAACATTATAAACGGGCAATGGAGGTGTTCGGTGGAAGCGAGGTCAAAATAGCAAAGGATGGCCAAAGACACCTAGACGCAGTAATCGGCACGACGGACTTCAAGACCGAGTACGTAACGGGGGAGGTGAATGAGTGGGTTAGGGAAATCCAAGCTCTGTCTGATATTGCTAACACAGAGCCACATGCGGCTTTTGCGGCTTTCACCCATGGAGTCAAGCAACGCTGGATCTACCTGATGCGCACTATCCCTGATATCAGACCCCTGCTCCACCCTCTGGAAGAAGCTATCAGCGTCAATTTCATTCCCAAATTAGTGAAACATCTTCACTTAACCCCAGCTAAAAGATCACTCCTTGCACTACCGCCGAGACTGGGAGGAATGGGATTGACCAATGCACAGGAGATTGCTGCCACCTAACATCAAAACTCAGTTAAGCTCAATGACCACATAATAGCTCAGAACGCAACAGGTGAAGTGGATACCAGCGAAGTAAACAAGATTCGACGGTCCATTACGACAGAACGACAGCACGGCCAAAGTGATAAGTTGCAGCAACTGATGCTGCAGGTACCAGAGAATTTGAAAAAAAGAAAGTAGCTATAGGGCAGGAGGTGGGCGTCTCGAACTGGTTAACTACGTTACCAATAAGGGCAAATGGTTTCAGTCTTAACAAACAAGAATTTACAGATGCCATTACTCTAAGGTAAGGTAGGCCAGTAGAAGGTTTGCCCTCTCAATGCGTGTGTGGCTCTTCCTATGACGTTGATCACGCCATGGTGTGCAAGAAAGGAGGCTTCGTATGCATGAGGCATGACGAAGTAAGGGATCTCACAGCAAATATGTTGAAGGAAATCTGTCGTGATGTCATGGTAGAACCGACCCTCCTTCCATTGGACAGGGAGAATTTCCAACATAGGACTTCAGACACATCCAACAGAGCCCGTGTTGACGTCAGTGCTCGAGGATTCTGGACGCGGGGACAGCGAGCCTTCTTCGACAGCAGGATTTTTTATCCCATTGCCGCTTGTCACCGTAACCTAGCTCTCGATGCTGCACACAGGAGGAACGAGAACGACAAGACCAGGGCATACTGGGAGAGAATTCAAAACGGTGATCAAGGCAGCTTCACTCCTCTGGTGTTCACAACCTCTGGTGGGATGGGACCAAATGCAAGATGCTTCTATGCCAGACTCGCGGAGGTGCTATCCGAACAGAAGCAGCAGCCCAGAAGTTATGTTACAGCCTGGATGAGATGTCGACTGTCCTCTCTCTTTAGGTCTGTTTTTCTCTGCCTCAGGGGAACGAGAGCATCGGCCTCAAAGCCGACAACAGTCGCAGATATTGACTATGAGGCAACAGTCACTGAATGCCTCATAGATCTGCGGCTCAACTAACTCAACACAGCTAGGGTAGCTACATATGTATTAGGATATTTAATTTTAAGGTAACAAAATGACGGCGAAGGTGTGGCTATTGGGGGAGGCTGGAGGCGACGTAGAAGTAGTAGTGATAATAGCGATAGGAAAGGGTATAATACTCGGTGGTGGTAATGAAGGAGTGTCGCAGAAGACCTTGTGGACATGATAACGAGAACAGGTATAGACTGACATACCCGTATAGCTATTAGCCTCTCACCTGGAAAAAAAATAAAAAAAATAATAGAGATAAAAATAATAACTACAACAATAAATACAATTAGCCTAAAAAACCCCTAACCTAACCTAACACTACCTTCCCCGCCCTGGTCAGCTGTGGGTGCTGGAGGCGAGCAACATAGGGACCCGGCGACCTGAGTGGCAGTTCGGGCAGGTGGAGGTGGACGCTTCATCGGACTACCGTGTGTCCATCGTCGGTATGGCCAGCAATGGAGGCTTTGCTATCGATGACATTAAGACCTACATGGGCTCCTGCGGCAGTAAGTTTGTCTCTCTGTCCCTCCCTCCCTCCCTCCCTCTCTCCCTCCCTCCCTCTCTCCCTCCCTCCCTCCCTCCCTCCCTCTCCCTCCCTCCCTCCCTCTCTCCCTCCCTCCCTCCCCCCTCCCTCTCTCCCTCCCTCCCTCTCTCCCTCCCTCCCTCTCCCCCTCTCTCCTTTTGTTTATTATAAGGAGTCATTTGTATTTACGGAGTTATTGATATTTGGGGATTTATTGGTATTTAGGGATTTATTAATATTTCAGGATTTCTTGGTATTTAAGGATTTAGTAATATTTAGGAATTTATTAATACTGTATTGGGGGATTTAATAGTATTTAGGGATTTATTAATATTTAGGGATTTATTGATATTTAGAGATTTATTAATATATATATATATTGTATTTTTTACCACTTCCATTCCAGTTCGTCCCGCTGAGGCCAACCCAACCACTACCACGGCAGCGGAACAGCCAGCAGCCACCGAGGTGTAAATACAGTGAAGGAAGTGGACTGTGAGGGTGTGGGTGGGTGTCTGGTAGGTGTAAACTGGTGTCAAGTGTTGGCGCCACGAACCAATCAGCATCAGGTTATGGTGCTCCCAACCAATCAGCACCAAGAGGCCACCACCAGCCAATCATCACCAAGGAAAGATGCCACCAGCCAATCACCACCAAGGAAAGACGCCACCAGCCAATCACCGTCCACCTATATATACCCTTCACCCTAAAAATGTTGTGTTTACACCTGAACCAAGACAATTCTTAACGTGTGAAGAAGAAAGAGAAGAAACTTATTGAAAACTATCAGTAAGTTTTTGTCTTCTTCGAAACAGCACAGGGTCCAGATCCTTGAAGATACGTACGCTAAAAATATTCCCTTGTCACTGGGGTAATATAATATAAAACTTCTATTTAACGGACAATATAGAGGGGAAAGTCCGTTATTTCTAGGGTATGTTAAATATGAAATCTCCATCTAACGACTATATTGAGATGAAAGTCCGTTATATCGAGGGTCTGTTATATACGAAACCCACATATTTAACGGATTATATATAGAGAAGTCCGTTATATAGAGGTTTTACTGTAGTTACGATAAAATCCCACTTCAATCTCTTTCTTAAGTCATCAGGGTATCGTAAGGGCGTTAGGCTAATGAGGTAAAACAGGAATAATTACCGTACGATTTTTCAAGACTTAACCTTAGTATCGTAGGTTAAGTGAGCAAAGATAGATACATTCTCTCATCATCAGGTAGAGAGAATACACACCTGTACTGATCTTAATTAATTATTCACCTGCTGTAAACTAAATACTGTAGGTATCACTTAAAAGCTTTATTTCACCTCAGTTATTACCAACCAAAGATTAACTTGTACATATATGTCTTTTTTTAATACAGCACGATTGAAAAAAATACATCTTCAATAATTCACAATGTAGATATAACAGGTAATTATTATATCATTCATTAATTACAGGTGGACAGGTAATTTTCCACTCGCTATGTTCTACAGTATAGGTTTGACAAGAATGGAATTAGTAAGTAGAGGAGACCTGAAGGTTCTATCAGTACATCACCTCCAGTTGACTATAATGAACGTACTAGCTAGGGGACATAGGGGGGCAAAGGGGAAGAAGAGAGAACACAGGGGAACAAAGAATAGACAGAGGGACACAGGAGGACACAGAACACAGGAGGTCACAGGGAACACAGGAGGGCACAGAACACAAGGGGCCTCAGAAGAACATAACCTAACCTAAACTAAACCTAACCTAACCTAGTGTACGAAGTTAATGTCACAATATAAGCAATAATATACATAAAGTTAAAACACACACACACACACACACACACACACACACACACACACACACACACACACTGTATAACCTTCTGTATACAAAGATCTATATATTTTCACAAAGTTAATCTAGTTGACGAGTGAGTGACTGAACTATACACCAAGTTACTGAACTATACACCACGTGCTTGAACTATACACCACGTGACTGAACTAAACACCACGTGACTGAACTATACACCGAGTGATTGAACTATACACCACGTGACTAAACTATACACCACGTGCTTGAACTATACACCACGTGATTGACCCCCACGTGCCTTTTGTATTAAATCTGGTATTAATATTTTTCATCATACTTAGATACTAATAAAGTAGATGGTAGTATTTTTCTCTATATGATTTACTTTAGTCACAGATGTCAAATAATATACTGTACATGTAATATTTTTCATCATACTGAGAGAAGAAGGAAATAGATTTGAGTATTTTTAACTAATAACCTTGTGTATGTTGGTGACTGTATGACTGGATGGTGACTGTATGACTGTTGTACTGTACCAAGGAGTGTGTCTTATTAATGAAGGGTTAAAACAGAAGTGTGATTTAAGTGTATTCAGGTAAGGAAAAGTGTGATTTAAGTGTCTTCAAGTCAAGAAAAGTGTGATTTAAGTGTCTTCGGGCAAGGAAAAGTGTGATTTAAGTGTCTTCAGGCAAGGAAAAGTGTGATTTAAGTGTCTTCAGGTCTAGAAAGGTGTGATTTAAGTGTTTTCAGGCAAGGAAAAGTGTGATTTAAGTGTTTTCAGGCAAGGAAAAGTGTGATTTAAGTGTCTTCAGGTCTAGAAAGGTGTGATTTAAGTGTCCTTTAACCAAGATGAGTGTGAATTGAGTACTTTCATCAGTGTGAGTCAAGTGTGTTTTGATCAAGTCTATACATATTGTACTGATCAAATGTAAACCTTTTGGTCTTCTGATCAAACCTTTCTGTATTTTTAATCAAACATAAACCTACTGTATTGATCAAACATAAACCAACTGTATTGATCAAACATAAACCAACTGTATTGATCAAACATAAACCAACTGTATTGATCAAACATAAACCAACTGTATTGATCAACATACACCAACTGTATTGATCAACATACACCAACTGTATTGATCAACATACACCAACTGTATTGATCAAACATAAACCAACTGTATTAAACAAAAACCAACTGTATTGATCAACATAAACCAACTGTATTAAACATAAACCAACTGTATTGATCAAACATAAACCAACTGTATTAAACATAAACCAACTGTATTGATAAACATAAACCAACTGTATTAAACATAAACCAACTGTATTGATCAAACATAAACCAACTGTATTAAACATAAACCAACTGTATTGATCAACATAAACCAACTGTATTAAACATAAACCAACTGTATTAAACATAAACCAACTGTATTGATCAACATAAACCAACTGTATTGATCAAACATAAACCAACTGTGTTGATCAAACATAAACCAACTGTATTAATCAACATAAACCAACTGTATTGATCAACATAAACCACCTATATACTGATAAAAAAAACATCCCAAGCAACAATTGAAAAAAAAAATGGGTAAACTGATGAGAAATTATTATTATTATTTAAAGTTTCACCCCAATTATTGATTTACTGGTGAATGAAACAAACAAACTGTCCAAAATATGTTATAAACTTGTATCGCTCATGTTGTATCTGTGTGTGTGTGTGTTACTGTCAGTATATAAGTTTGTAATAGAATAAATAGACAGTCACTACTCACATCCGTCCACCTTTCCCTCCGTGTTGACTGTCTGCATGTCTGTCTGTCACTCACCTGTAATAAAATAAACACTGAATTAATTAAAAACAAATTTATTCTGTTTTTTCTTTACGATGTTATGGTGTTATTTTTACGGTAATGTTCTTATGGTGATATTGATGGTGTTCCTCTTGTTATGGTGTTATGTGTTCTTCAAAGAGGTAGAGGGATTATTATAATTATGAAGATTAGTCACACCTCAGTTTATTTTACCTGATGATTAAACACCCTACGATACCTGGGGAGGGGTTGGGTTGGGTTGGGTTGGGTTGGTTAGGTAAACCCAACAAAGCAAAACTAACCTAACCCAATCCAACCAAACCATATCAAACCTAACTTAACCTATCCTAACTTAACCAACTTAACCCAACCAAAACAAACTTCAGCCCAACCAAAACTAACCAACCTGAATGACCTATTTTTTTACCTCATCATTAATCAACATTGTTATCGAGTCACCACACTGATTACCCGGCAGCCTCGAACACTGAGTGGCGTTCTGAGTGGCGTTCTCAGCTAATCTTATCTGTCTGGCTCACACGGTGCTGGCTGGCGGGGGGAGGGGGCTTGAAATAACGTCTATGTATTTCTTAACCTAACCTTACCTAAGATAACACAAGCAAACTTAACTAACCAAACCAAATCAAATCTAATCTTACCTAACCTAACTTATTAAGGTATAATTTGGCTGTATTATGAAGGTAAGCGACGTCATAAATAAAACACTTTACCATATACGAATTGATTTCCCATTATCTTGTACCAATAAAATAAAAAGTTATCCCAATTTGATACAGATGTTAGTTTTTAAACATTAATCAACGATTATATCTATTTACGTAACACACACACACACACACACACACACACACACACAGGTCAAGTTACATAGAACAGTAGAACAATGAGTTACATCTTTGTTATGTTGAGGAAATAAGACAGTGCGCGGAGTCTACGTGACACACACACCTGATGCACGAGGGAGGTGTGGAGGACAGGTGAGACACAGAGCCTCTCAGTGAGGACGAGAAGCTCCTCACCTCAAGAAACCAAACACTGGCCGCGGGTCTTAAGAAGCATCAACATTAGTTACGACGCATTACCTCGCTGACATACTGGCCGAATTCGTAAGAGACGGACTGTGAGTCTACCAGGAAAATTATTAATCTCGTTCTGAATATACATTTTTGTGTAAACTGATTCGGTTATAAAATTCTTGAGGCCACTTGAAGCAGCCACGACTGTCGCCACGCAGTTACCTCTGCCTCCCAGCCTCGATAGATAACACCTGGGCCTCTCATCAGGTTGTCGGGTGGTGGTGGGGGGGAGCAGCATCTCACACACAGGTAGCCAGGCACAGGTGACAACGCAGCTTCTCCACGAGGGGCGGGGGGGGGGGGGGGGGGTCCATTTCCTCCCCTGATTAAATAGATCTGATTAAGGCGGAAGAGGTGTGCCTTGTCATCGATAAAAAATGTAAACAATAATATAATCGTATGATAATATTTCACACCGGATGACTCCCCGCGCTGCTTAACGTAAGACTAAACATATCGAAGCTTCTGTAAGTAACCTTGGACCTCTTGGTGTCAGGGTCACAGGTCACAGGCACCAGTGTTGTCCACAATTATATAACTTGACTGAGGAAAAGCGTTGGTGAAATATTTGAAGAACAACAACATCAAATAATCCACTGAACCATTTCTAAGAGAGACAAATTACACACGAGCTTCTTAATTTGGATCATTTATTTACTCCTTCAATTTTTTTTTTCGAAACTAATAAAGAACCTGAGTCGGACAAACGAACAGACCACCAACACCAATAAACATTAAAGACGCATACTATAGTTTTTGTTTCAACGTAATATATCTCTCAGTAACCAGTCATCTTTATTAACAGGTCATTCTTTTATTGTGTGTTATCTCTGAAGTGTGTTTCATATTCATGTGTTCATTCCTCGTAGTGTGAGTGACAGCGGGTGGAGATAAGGCTTCTTTTACCAAGGTGTTGTACAGGCTGTGATAGTGTTTGACGTCAGTGATAACATGGTGTGTGTGTGAGAACCGCCTCTGTCCTCTTCATTACAACTCCTCCTTCTCTTCCTCATCATCACCACTCCTCACAGCCCTCCTCCCTCCTCCTTCTTCTAAGTTAAGTAAATGATAAACAACAAAACGCAATAAGGTCCATAACTCCATACATACATACTGGTTGCCTCTCGTGTAACGAGGATGGCCGGCCCAAGGGCCGGCTAGGTGTGACTTTGTTTAAGGTGTAGAAGCTGTCGCCAACATAACAACCATACCCTGAGTTACCGAGCTGCATGACCCAGTGTCAAGGAACAGTCAGAGAAGACCGGACAACTCGCCAACTGCACTGGCTAACCATAACCCCGGAACACGATCCGCAAATCGATTAACATCCAGGTTCCCAATTACTTCTGGGTAGACAAAGGCAAATGGCGTAAAGAAATACATACATACATACATACCGTCAAAAAAAACTATGTTAAAATATTACTACGTATTTCCTGAGTTAAAAATTCTTATCACGACGCAAAACCTTTATCTCCTAATCTCCAAATTCTACTAGGAGGCATTTCCTATCATGAATTACGCAGGTGATGTGTTTAGTGGGGGAGGGGCGTGTTGGCTTAAGGAGTTTACCTGTAATTAAGGGTAACGGGAAGTGGGTTAGGTGCTGCGTTAGTGCCGGAGGCTTGCTAAGGTGAGGCATAATGTTCTTGAAGTAAGGGAGAGGGGGGGAAGAAGAGGAGGAAGGAGAGAGGGAGTGAGGGAGGGAATAAGAGAAGAAAGAGAGGAGGGTGGGAGGAAGAAGGAGGGAAGGAGTCAGTTTTCATGAATCTGGCAGACACACCTGAACTCAGTTTACACATATGTAAATTCAATGTATGATACATATCTCTCCAACACATCAGAATTTTAGTACATATTGAAGGTGAAGAGAGAGAGTGAGTGCTTGCTTGTTGCTTTAAACTGGCTGGCCGTCAACACCTGTGTCATTACGGCCGTCGGGTGATGCCAGAAGCCAGGTAAGAGCATCATAATTCACCAGCCATTCAAAAACATAAAATTAATTCAATTTATGTAACAAGTATATTAGTAAACAAATAAAGTACATCAATAATAATATCAGTAATATTTCTACATAACCTAAATTTAAAAGTAACAACATGCATATTAGTTCCTCATGACACGGCTAGATAGTGTTAAAATAATGTGGGATATTAACACTATAGGGGAGAACGGTACCTACTGGAGTCATATGTAAACACAGTGAGCGAGTGAGTTTAGCTTAGCCACACTGCTTGGTTCTTGTCACCGCCTGAGTGTATAAAAACAGTGTGACCGAGAGCAGATGTGTTCCAGGGAGCACGGCGGCAGTTGTCAAGGAAGGTCACTCACCAGGTGGGATCACGCCACCCTGTGTGCTGAGGGTGTGTCGTGGTATTACAGATGATTGCTTATATTGCCAGTGTCAAGGTGTCTCACAGAGTAACGTGGCGTAGTATATAACCCGGACTAACCTCGGATAATAAAGCATTATGTATCTGTGTACTTTAGTTACATCTCCTACCACCTGTGATGGTTTGTGAGGGTTCATTTCTAAAACACCTTTGAGGAACCATCCGGGTGAAGGTCATCAGATCCTCAATGGTGAATATTTTAACAGTCAGGAACCATCTGTGTGAACGATGGGATGAATGGAATGAACAGACAACCCGGAACACAATGTCTTCCGTGCTTCTACAGGTACGGAGCCATGACATAAACAACTCGATTATTCAAGTAGACTGAAGAGAGCCTTAGGACTAACAACTCTTCAAACAAGACACAATAGGGCATCTCTCACACAGACATTCAAAATCTTTAAAAGGATGGAAAACGTGAACCCGGGTCATTTTTTTTACATATCACGCACCACCAACACCAAGCTATCATCCAGAATTAAC
Source organism: Homarus gammarus (assembly GCA_958450375.1). Classification (NCBI taxonomy): domain Eukaryota; kingdom Metazoa; phylum Arthropoda; class Malacostraca; order Decapoda; family Nephropidae; genus Homarus; species Homarus gammarus. The sequence continues at coordinate 1,845,502 of CAUDMG010002027.1, forward strand.
ACAATGAAATAAATCTCCACTAAGAGGGTGGTAAACCTATGGAAGTCTACCAGCACGAGGTGTGGAAACGAGAACAGCACTGGACTTCAAAATAGCCCAGGTAAGGTTAGGTTAGGTTAGGTTAGGTTAGGTTAGGTTAGGTTAGGTTAGGTTCACGCCTCTTGGGTTACGACGATCCACAGACAAGACGAGGTATAGGTGTGAATAATCATGTATACAGTATAGTGGTAACGAGAGAGAGAGAGAGTAGGTGGTGGGGGTCACTGTGCACACTTACACAAGCTATCTCTCTCTGACAGGGGGCTGATAACTGTTAACTGCAGCAGCACCCGCCATGATGATTGACTGACGGGTCTTAACCTCGCCACACTGACGCCCTTGTCTAGAGTTCAGCGAATCCTAGAGATAACAGGGTTGAGGTGAGCGAGGCTGTGAGTGATGTGACCCCTGGCATGTGGCGCTGAGGGCTGAGTTGTCCCTGCGTGAAGACGACTTGGTTCCCGCTCCCCTGTGGTCCTCCCTCCTTGATGAGGTGCTCCAATACACCTGTGTGATGATGATGATGACTATGAGGTACTCTAATATACCTGTATGATGATGATGATGATGATGACTATGAGGTACTCTAATATACCTGTATGATGATGATGATGATGATGATGACTATGAGGTACTCTAATATACCTGTATGATGATGATGATGATGATGACTATGAGGTACTCTAATATACCTGTATGATGATGATGATGATGATGACTATGAGGTACTCTAATATACCTGTATGATGATGATGATGATGATGATGATGACTATGAGGTACTCTAATATACCTGTATGATGATGATGATGATGATGATGACTATGAGGTACTCTAATATACCTGTATGATGATGATGATGATGATGACTATGAGGTACTCTAATATACCTGTATGATGATGATGATGACTATGAGGTACTCTAATATACCTGTATGATGATGATGATGATGATGACTATGAGGTACTCTAATATACCTGTATGATGATGATGATGATGATGACTATGAGGTACTCTAATATACCTGTATGATGATGATGATGACTATGAGGTACTCTAATATACCTGTATGATGATGATGATGATGATGACTATGAGGTACTCTAATATACCTGTATGATGATGATGATGATGATGATGACTATGAGGTACTCTAATATACCCGTATGATGATGACGATGATGATGATGATGATGATGACTATGAGGTACTCTAATATATCTGTATGATGATGATGATGATGATGATGACTATGAGGTACTCTAATATACCTGTATGATGATGATGATGATGATGATGTTGACTATAATAACAGGTGTTGTCATTCGCTCGTGGCCTCCCTCTAGCTCTCACCCCCCCAGCCCATGTGATAATTTACCCCTCCTCCTCCTCCCTCTGTTGACTTCCGGCGCTCGTGTGTATATATAACAAATACCACACAATCAATAACTAGTGTAGTATTAGGCAATGATAACCCAATATTAGTCAGAAGTTACGTTACTGTGGTACATGTAGGGCAAAATATTTCATTGGTTGGTGAGTGAGTGAGTGAGTGAATGAGTGAATGACTGAGTGACTGAGTAAATGATTTATTGAGTGAGTCAGGATACCACACATCATAACAACAACCTCTGGCAACTGGTTATGTGATGTCTGTCTGTAATCAAGATAACACACACACTCTACTGACTCACTGATAACACACTCTACTGACTCACTGATAACACACACACTCTACTGACTCACTGATAACACACTCTACTGACTCACTGATAACACACACACTCTACTGACTCACTGATAACACACTCTACTGACTCACTGATAACACACTCTACTGACTCACTGATAACACACTCTACTGACTCACTGATAACACTATATGCAGTTACATACTACAGTATTCTTTTACCACGGCTCCCACGAACCTCTTATGTTTTATTCATACAACCAACTTATTATTTACGGTTTATATTCAAGAGATCCAATCATTCATTACACAATACTCACACTAAATACTCATAGATTCATTCATTCTTTACATAATACTCACACTAAATACTCATAGATTCATTCATTCATTCATTATATTATTCACGAATTAATTCACTAAACAACTTACGAATTATTAAAAAGGTTTCGTGTTCATTCGTTTCCTTAACCCGGTATCGAAATGAACGGTGGATAGAGTCAATTATATAAAAAAGGTTGGATCTAAATAAAAGTTGGATCTAAAAAAAGTTGTATTAAAAAAAGTTGGATCTAAAAAAATGATTCTAAAAAAAAAGTTGGATCAAAATAAAAGTTGGATCTAAAATAAAAGTTGGATCAAAATAGAAATTGAATCTAAAAAAATAAGTTGGATCTAAAAAGAAAAGTTGGATCTAAAAAAAAGTTGGGTCTAAAGTGAAGAGTTTTGATAATGAAGTAACATTCCTGTACCAGATAATGAGAGTGTGCGGTAGGGCTGAGCTTGTTAACACGTGGCCTTCCAAGAACAGGACTGTCACGTAAATTGATGTCATTATGGGCACCTGTGAGTCATTTTGGAGTAATTATGAGCCCCCGAGAGACACCTGGCGTTATTATGAGCACCTGTGAGACACCTGGCGTTATTATGAGCACCTGTGAGACACCTGGCGTTATTATGAGCACCTGTGAGACACCTGGCGTTATTATGAGCACCTGTGAGACACCTGGCATTATTATGAGCACCTGTGAGACACCTGCGTTATTATGAGCACCTGTGAGACATCTGGCATTATTATGAGCACTTGTGAGACATCTGCCGTTATTATGAACACCTGTGAGACACCTGGCATTATTATGAACACCTGTGAGACACCTGTTGCCACCAAGAACACCTGTGAGACACCTGGCGTTATTATGAGCACCTGTGAGACATCTGCCGTTATTATGAACACTTGTGAGACACCTGTTGCCACCATGAACACCTGTGAGACACCTGGCGTTATTATGAACACCTGTTGAACACCTGTTGCCACCATGAACACCTGTGAGACACCTGGCGTTATTATGAACACCTGTTAAACACCTGTTGCCACCATGAACACCCGTGAGACACCTGTTGCCACCATGAACACCTGGCGTTATTATGAACACCTGTTAAACACCTGTTGCCACCATGAACACCTCTGAGACACCTGTTGCCACCATGAACACCTGGCTTTATTATGAACACCTGGCGTTATTATGAACACCTGTTAAACACCTGTTGCCATCATGAACACCTGTGCATCACCAAGGGGTCATTTCGAGCACCTGGGGTTATTAGACTGACCTATTAGTCACTTGTGGTCATGATAAGCGACTGTGACTCATTTCAGGTGTGAGTCAGTCATAATATTGTGATCCACTGTACCTAGAGTGTGAATCAGTGTACGATTAGTGTGAGTCAGTGTATGATTAGTGTGATTCATCGTACGAGTAGTGTGATTCATTGTACGAGTAGTGTGATTCATTATACGATTAATGTGAGTCAGTGTACGAGTAGTGTGATTCATTGTACGAGTAGTGTGAGTCAGTGTATGATTAATGTGATTCAGTATACGATTAGTGTGAGTCATTGTACGATTAGTGTGATTCATTGTACGAGTACTGTGATTCATTATACGATTAGTGTGAGTCAGTGTACGAGTAGTGTGATTCACTATACGAGTAGTGTGAGTCAGTGTATGATTAGTGTGATTCATTATACGATTAGTGTGAGTCATTGTACGATTAGTGTGATTCACTGTACGAGTAGTGTGATTCATTGTACGATTAGTGTGATTCACTGTACGAGTAGTGTGATTCATTGTACGATTAGAGATTCACTGTATGATGGCTGCCTCCCATTGTATAATGCACAATACAAACCATTAGTAAACAATCCCCAATAAGTGTCGCTCACGATATTATGACTCCCAGGAGAGATCTTTTGCTGTCTCATTAGATCAGTGTTGAGTATAATGAGGTAAATAGTGATAGTTTTACACATACATACATACTAAGACGCAGACACATACATACACATAAAATAAAAAAAATAACGCTGACACACACACACACACACACACTGCACGGTCACATAGAGATAAGAGTAGAGAGATAGAGCCTGGCAGCCTCACCACGTCGGGCAGATAACTATACCAGTGTTGCTGTGGGAGGTTGACAATCACATTCTTACAAACTTAGGAAAAAAAAACGACTCTCCGTATATAACGAGTGTGGGTACTATTTCAACTGGTTCGGGAAGATGTTGCACAATATGGCCTCTAAACCACACAGAGACTCTAATAACTGCGTATATTCTCTGATCTCCAGGAAATATTTCTAAAGTAGAACTGAAAATCATCTACACGTGACAATTTCCTTCCCGCTGCGTCGTCCACTGCGCATCCTATACTGCGCATATCATCAATTACGACTTAGTAACGGGGTATAACAAGCTGCAGTGTTCGCTGTCACCTTCTTGTTACCCCCGACGCTGCTGAGAGGAAGGTCACAATACCGGAAGCTGTCGCCTTTCATCCCTTTAATATAGTGTAGTACAAGACGTGAAGGTCACCTGTACGTCAGTGTGTGGCAGGTGTGAAGGTCTTCCTGTGTTCCACCTGACCTTCACTACCACCATGGACCCAGCACACCAGGACCCAGGTGAGTGTTGACCTTATGTAGCAGGCGTGGCACGTTTGGTAGTACATGTGCATTATTCATAACACACACACACACACACACATAGGCAAATGTGTGAATTAAGGTGAATGGTAAAATCGGGCCAAATCCTCATAAGTCCCCACACACTCCCATCTCTGTGGCTTCTGCTCAATGACTAGTTAGACGGAGGACAGGATGGTACAGTGGGTCTTCAATATCAATAATTTATAATCTACTGTATCTACGCTGGGAACTTTAACATTATTGCTGGATTTAGTTTTAAAAGTCATGTTGTGTTCAGTTTCCAAAGACAAAGTATATTGTTATAGAATCCTTGCTAGTTGTTTATAAAATATTAATATCTTACAAAATAATTATACTACTACTACAACTCATAATAATAATAATATTAGTAATAATAATAATAATAATAATATATTAGCTACTACTACTACTACTTTTTTTTTTTTTTTTTTTTCAAAACGTGGCCTCCAGCCTCCCCCAATAGCCACACCTTCGCCACCATTTAATTACCTTAATATTAAATATCCTAATACATAAGTAGCCATCCTATCTGTGTTAAATTAGTTGAGCCGCAGATCTATGCTGCATTCAGTGACAGTAGCCTCGTAGTCGATATCTGCGGCAGTTGTCGGAGTTGGGGCGGAAGCTCTCGTTCCCCTGAGACAGAGCAAAGCCGACCGAAGGAGAGAGAAAGACAGTCGACATCTCATCCAGGCTACTACTACTACTACTACTAGTAGTAATAATAATAATAGACATTACATGTACTACCGGATTACCTTAAACACACATACATGACAGCATATGTTTGTAATAAGTCATTTATGTCCAATGTATATTTTCAGCCTTCGGGCTGCAGAACTTTTTCAATAAACCGTTAATTATTATTATTATTATTATTATATTTTTTTACAGCTCTGCTGGAGGCAACATCCAAGTCATGTGCAGCTGGTACTAAAAACGACAGCAGCGACAGCGATAGCAGCAGCAGCAGTAGCAGCAGCAGCGGTCACAGTCACAGTAGCTCAGACGAGGGCGGACATCACAAGAAGAAGAAGAAGAAGAAGAAGAAGAAGAAGGACGACCATCACCACCACCATCACCACGACCATCACCATCAACACCACTAGTTGAACTCCGAGTACCTGTGTCGTGTAAGCCTCCCCTCCCAGGAGATTCTAACAGGAGTTATATTTCTTAATGGGCACCTTCAGGAGACCTTTGGTGAACACGTCAAAGATTCACTTAATGATACATCCTGGAGAACTGTTTAAGGCGACACTCGGAAGTAATCCATCAAGGGACACACACACACACACACACACACACACACACACACACACGTCTTGTAACTGTAATGCTAATAAATAAATGTAGACTCGGTCATCAACACTCCAGTCTCTGCTTCTGACTGAGGTATTGTTTCACTGTCAGACAACACGGGGAGTTTAAGGAATTTTATCTTGACGATCAATAGTTTAGGCGATTCTAAGACTCTTTACTTCTGTGATTTATTTCCCTCGTAAGCGACTTTTATATGCCGGGGGGGTCCGGGGGCGGAGCTCGCCAGTTAGGAGGATAAGTTAAGTGATTTTTAGGTCATTTGCGAAGGAAACGTCATAGAAGAAACGTGTCTTAGAATTGTCTACTCTATTGATTGCAGAGTTAACCTCCTAACATTCCCGTGTTGTGCGACATATAAACTTTACACTGATTTATCACCCATATAATCGATGTTTGTTGTTGATTTCTTTATGTAGTGTACTTGATACTTATAAATACATAATAATAATGACTATATATTGTCTTTTATATACCTTATAGTTTATTGTATTCAGATATATAATATATATCACATGTGGTGTTAACTTTACATTATAGTTGAGGCCTTAATAATCTGACCCGTTTTAAAACTTACTCACCTTAAACACATTATAGATAAAACACATCAATATTTTCACACTTAACCAATAACCCATATGTTTTTATTTGTTTTAATTAAGTATTCAAATGACTCGAGTAATACATGGACACCCTGTATGTCTATATCTAATATATGTATAGTTAGGTTAGGTTAGGTTAGGTCACCACAGTCCTGCTAACAACCTCACCTGATGCACCACCTATGATCCCAGAGACACGTTTAACTATCACTGCCGGTAATAGGTGTTGTTTGTGTCAGCACAGAGAAGACTTATAAGAGATGTGTGAAGTGTTAATGACTAGATTGTTATAACATTGTGACCTTGACCAGAGAAGACTTATAAGAGATGTGTGAAGTGTTAATGACTAGATTGTTATAACATTGTGACCTTGACCTTTAATCTTCATACTAAAACACCGCAGCACTAGTGGTTGCCATGGTGAATATTGCGAATACACATACATACACATACATACATACATATTAATGTTTGCCCCTCATGTAACGAGGATGACCGGCCTAAGGACCACCTCGGCGTGAATTTGTTTAAGGTGTAGAAACTGTCGCCAACACCACAACCACACCCTGAGTTAACGAGCTGCATGACCCAGTGACAAGGAGTACACCGAGAAGACCGGACAACTCGCCAACTTCACTGGCTAACCATTACCCCAGAACAGGATCCGCAAATCGATTAACATCCAGGTCCCCAATTACTGCTGGGTAGACATACATACATACATACAGTCAGTCAATATAGAGGACCACCCGATTCTTATCACCATCACCTTATTTCATCCAATTTAAACAGCTGAATCTCATGTAAACAAACCAACAAACATCAAAACCCGCTTTCTAAAATAGTCGATCGATATATTTTCACCGTAAGTAAGAAACAACAACAGGACAGACACACCCACGACAGTCTCATTATCCACTTCGTATAAAATTCTACTCAAAAACCCAAACATAAACATCCTTCTCCTTCCTGTTAAATTCTGAGCTGAATCAATTAAACTTAAGATATCGAATACACAATAAAGTCACAAACACGTTAATATAGTCTGTTATCTATATGGCATTATTTTACCCTTACTATTAATTTAACCATTATTATTATTATTATTATTACTACTATTTTCATCATCATCATCATCATCATCATCTAGGCGTCACACAGGTCGTCCTACGCCCCCAGGTGACAGGTGTTCCAGGTACACTACTTGCCAATGACTGGTTGATAACAGGTATCGGACTATCACCTGAGTGCCCCTCGACACACACCGGTCAAGTGCCCTTTCAAGGTGTTGTACTGGTTGTTCATCTTCCTGTAGCGAGGTAGGGAAGGTTACCTGACGCTTATGTTACCTGATGATTTGACACCCTAACCTAATCTAGCCTAACATAACCTAACCTTAACATAATCCAACATTCTAACCTAATCTAACCCAACAATCTCACCTAATTGAAACTAATCTGACATTCTAACCAAACCTAACTTAATCTAACCTAACCTTACCTTATCTAACCCAATCAAACAGTCTAACATAACTCAATCTAACATAACCTTACATAACTTAAACTAACATTCTAACCTAACTTAACCTAACCTAATCCATCCCCCAGGTAGCGTTAGGGTGTTTAATCGTCAGGTGATATGAGCTGGGTTGATTAATCTTCAGGTGACCCCGGACAGGTAAGGTCACCTGTCCTCGTGGATGGTTGTATCTTATCTGTTATCTCTTCTTCCTGTGCCTTTAGGTGATTTACTCTCTCTCTCTCTCTCTCTCTCTCTCTCTCTCTCTCTCTCTCTCTCTCTCTCCCTCTCTCTCTTTCGGTAATTTAGGAAGCGCTAATTATTTTCATTAAAGGTGAATAAACCGCAAAAATTAACGATAAATTTACACACACACCACACACACACACACACACACAGATAAGCACATGAGCATAGTCACACGCAGACACACATACATGCCTAACCACACGTACACACATTAACACTCACAAGGTGAGGGGCATCATGGAGAACAACGTACAAGGACACGCACGTAGCCGTAAGTTCACGCGCGTACATACATTCATAAATTAATTGACACATTCACGTACATACATATATTACTACACACATTCACGTACGTACATAAGAACATAAGAATGGAGGAAACTGCAGCGGGCCTATTGGCCCATACTGGGCAGTCCCGTTTACACCCAACCCCTATTGCTCATATAAGCATCCAACCTATGTTTGAAGCTATTCAGGGTATTCGAGTTAATGATGATATTTGGTAACTTGTTCCATTCATCCACTACTCTGTTTCCAAACCAGTGTTTACCTATTTCACGCCTAAATCTAAATTTGTTTAATTTAAAACCATTGTTACGAGTTCGCTCCTGGTTGGATAGTTTGAGTACGTTTGTAATGTCCAAAGTACCTTTGTAATGTCCGAGTACCTTTGTAATGTCCGTACACAGATTATTAGACATATTTCAAGTACTGTATATACATGAATAATGGACATAAATGAATAACGGACATACATACATACACATGACCAGGCACACATTCCTATTATACATATGTACTGATTTACACACCTACAGACATAATCGTGGGTAACCGTTAACACACATATTATCCACATATAAAGGGATTTAAAACAGAGTAATGTAAGTAAATATGGACATGATAACACATATATACATATATACATAGACACACACACACACACACACACACACACACAAACAGCATAATCCGTGTAGCTTTAAACCTGACTGAGTTAATCCAGTTTCCATAGACCCTCCAGTCCTTTAATTAACCTGAAGACCACCACTATCACCACAACTCACCATCATCACCACCAATCACCACCACTCAAAATTACCATGACCATTCACCATCTCAACTACCATCACCTTCACAACCATCACCACCACTTACCACCACCACCATCACCACCATTCACCACCATCACCACCACTCACCATCATCACTCACCATCCCCACCCTGTCACTATCCCCATGTTATCTGTCACCAACTTGAGTAAGGAAGACCTCTATGGCATTAACTTTTAGAGTTAACCAGACCTCTTGGTTCACTCAACAACAATAATACAACCAGTGAAAAATATCATCAATGGGATCTTGCTTACGATATATTTCAGGGTTTAAAAGTGTGATATATTTCAGGGTTTAAAAGTGTGATATATTTCATGGTTTAAAAGTGTGATATATTTCATGGTTTATAAGTGCGGTATATTTAATGGTTTAAAAGTGCGATATATTTTCTGGTTTATATACGCGGTATATTTCCTGGTTCATAAGTAAGATATATTTCACGATTTAAAAGTGTAATATATTTCATAGTTTATAAGATATATTTCAGTGTTATATTAAAGGGTGTTTTTTGCGCCTTGGAAATAATATGTAATGATAGCTAAGCAGCGTTAGTGTATCAGATATAAACTCATCATGTATATGTGTGACCCATAAGGTAGATGCCAAGTTCTTCCTCTTTCTGGGCCCAAAGACCAAGTTCCCCCCTCCTCCTGGGCCCCAACACCAAGTTCCTCCTCTTTCTAGGCCCCAAGACCAAGTTCCCCCTCTCTTTCTGGGCCCCAACACCAAATTTCCCCCTCCTCCTGGGCCCCAACACCAAGTTCCCCCTCTCTTTCTGGGCCCCAACACCAAGATCCCCATCTCTTTCTGAGCCCCAAGACCGTCACCGTTATGATCACCACCAAATCAATCACCGTCACTAAACAAAACAAACTTAGCTATTAAGACAGATCTCCTGAGTCTTCAACTTCCTGTGCTTAAACTCAGGGACAAACTTCATACATCTTACTGTCGCCTATACCTCCTCTGTCTTGTTATCTATTTAATACTTAGGTCTTTTTGTATGTTCTTAGCCTTAAGCAACTTTCAATTTCAATAAAGCGATTTTTTTTCTATTAACTTTTATAACTTTTATTATCATACACACACACACACACACACACACACACACACACACACACGTAGCTGATAAGAGATGAGGAAAAGCGATGCGAGGTCACACTAAATCGGCGACCACTCAGCACCAACCGGACGAAGTGGGAGTTATCAGGTCCCTCCCTCCCCCCTTCCCTCACTCGCTCTACCTCCCTCCCTCCCTCTCTCCCTCACTCCCCAACCTGCCAGAGTTTCATCACTTCCCACCTTGATTACCTCGAATCTCTCTCCAAGGCTGCCACCTGTCCCCTGGGGTATATAAGGAGGCACCTTTCACCTGGGAGTCATACCTCAACACAAGCTCATAGAGTAAACACCCAGATATCTCTCACAACACACCTCAACAGTTGTTCCAATACACCAAACAGTTGAAGTGAAGACGTGAAGAACAGTTCCTTTAGCTGTCCGAAGAGCAGTCACTTATCTTATAGAAGCAAAGGAAGGAAAGACTTGCAGTTCTCCAGGTGTTGGTGTCAGCAGACCACAGACAGCCAAGATGGTGAAGCCACAAGACCAGTTGGTCCACCCAAACCACGTCCTTGGTTAGTATTGGTCTTTTTCTATAACTTGGATTTATTTGTACAATATAAATAAGAGACACACACTAAGACCGACCCTCATATTAATACAACTGGTGTTCCATCCACAGATAAGCTGATGGTGAGGATCCGGACGTACTCCACTAACAGCACCAACAGCATCTACAGCAGCAGCAGCGAGATCAGCTGTAGCGGCAACAGTTACACCTCACAAGAACAAGATGCCAAACCTTCCTCACCCAAGAAAACCAAGAAACTTCACAAGAAGAAGAAGCATCACGACGTGTACCTGACCAACAGCCTCCTCTCCTACATCTATTAACAACACGTCTCCATGACAACTTCCTGGTGAAGAAACACTCAGGGAAACATTAATTCATTATTTATTAACCACCATCAGCCTCTGTCTTTGTTCCAACCATTGTAGTCTTGTGTGGAGGATGTTAACACACAGTACAAATTATTAATATGTTGTTGACTGACTTCACAACCTTTAGGACATATTTGAAGATATTTATCATTTTGTACTTATTTTTTATAAATATATGTTAATAATTGATCACACCAAGTTTTCTTTTACTTTTACTTTACTGTTAGGCTGAGACGCACCACCGTCAGGGTATTACTGACAGTTCACCTGTATCTTGACACCTATCCTGCTCACTCATCTCATACTTAACTCTAACACAACAGGCAGACGTTCAAGTAAGTAAGAGAGTGAAGTGGGTCAGTAAAGGCGGTACACACCTGTCACAACACAACACCCGCCTACTGTAACTCTTGCGGTACACACCTGTCACAACACAACACCCACCTACTGTAACTCTTGCGGTACACACCTGTCACAACACAACACCCGCCTACTGTAACTCTATCTGTCACGAATTTAAAGAACTAAAAATATGACACAGAAAAACGAAAACACGTAACAAGACAAAGAAAATAAAGATAAATTACGAACTAGAAAAATATTAAGCAACTAGAAAAATTAAGAACAAGACAGAAAAAAATAAAACGATAAATTATGAATAAGATAAAATATTTTATAAACTAGAAAAAATACGAATATTAAAACAAAAATCTTAACAGAAAATTAGATAAAGTACAAGGACAAACAATACAAAAGTCTAGTGATGGAGATAGTTAGTCAATTAGTGGAGATAGTCTAGTGATGGAGATAGTCTAGTAATGGAGATAGTTAGTCAATTAGTAGAGATAGTCTGTTAATGGAAATAGATAGTCAATTAGTGGAGACAGTCTAGTAGTGGAGACAGTCTAGTAATGGAGATAGTCTAGTAATGAAGATAGTTAGTCAATTAGTAGAGATAGTCTGTTAATGGAGATAGATGGTCAATTAGTGGAGATAGTTAACTAACCCATTGTGTATACGGGGTCCCCTCTGAGCTGAATCGTCTGTCGTTAGCCAAATAAAATATAACAAGATGCGTCCCCATAGTGAAGGGGCTAAAACACAATCGACTACTCCAATTACATTATAGACAAGAAACGTTTATGGGGAATTAACTAAAATAAACTTAACTTAAAATAATCGATTAATTTTTTTGTAGACACTGAGAAGATCCGTCAAATAGGATTAATAAGAAATTACTGACAAAATTAATTTTAACAGGTTTAAGTGATGTAAGGTCGTACTTACAGTGTGTGTCACCTGTATATGTAAGGTCGTACTTATAGTGTGTGTGTTACCCATACATGTAAGGTCGTACTTATAGTGTGTGTCACCTGTAAATGTAAGGTCGTATTTATAGACTGTTACCTGTATATGCAAGGTCGTACTTATAGTGTGTGTCACCTGTATATGTAAGGTCGTACTTATAGTGTGTGTCACCTGTATATGTAAGGTCGTACTTATAGTGTGTGTTACCTGTATATGTAAGGTCGTACTTATAGTGTGTGTTACCTGTATATGTAAGGTCGTACTTTTAGTGTGTGTTACCTGTATATGCAAGGTCGTACTTATAGTGTGTGTTACCTGTATATGTAAGGTCGTACTTATAGTGTGTGCTACCTGTATATGTAAGGTCGTACTTATAGTGTGTGTCACCTGTATATGTAAGGTCGTACTTATAGTGTGTGTCACCTGTATATGTAAGGTCGTACTTATAGTGTGTGTGTTACCCATACATGTAAGGTCGTACTTATAGTGTTACCTGTATATGTAAGGTCGTATTTATAGACTGTTACCTGTATATGTAAGGTCGTACTTATAGTGTGTGTCACCTGTATATGTAAGGTCGTACTTATAGTGTGTGTCACCTGTATATGTAAGGTCGTACTTATAATGTGTGTCACCTGTATATGTAAGGTCGTACTTATAGTGTGTGTCACCTGTATATGTAAGGTCGTACTTATAGTGTGTGTTACCTGTATATGTAAGGTCGTACTTATAGTGTGTTACCTGTATATGTAAGGTCGTAATTATAGTGTGTGTTACCTGTATATGTAAGGTCGTACTTATAGTGTGTGTTACCTGTATATGTAAGGTCGAACTTATAGTGTGTGTTACCTGTATATGTAAGGTCGTACTTATAGTGTGTGTTACCTGTATATGTAAGGTCGTACTTATAGTGTGTGTTACCTGTATATGTAAGGTCGTACTTATAGTGTGTGTTACCTGTATATGTAAGGTCGTACTTATAGTGTTTGTCACCTGTATATGTAAGGTCGTACTTATAGTGTGTGTCACCTGTATATGTAAGGTCGTACTTATAGTGTGTGTCACCTGTATGTGTAAGGTCGTACTTATAGTGTGTGTCACCTGTATATGTAAGGTCGTACTTATAGTGTGTGTTACCTGTATATGCAAGGTCGTACTTATAGTGTGTGTTACCTGTATATGTAAGGTCGTACTCATAGTGTGTGTTACCTGTATATGTAAGGTCGTACTTATAGTGTGTGTCACCTGTATATGTAAGGTCGTACTTATAGTGTGTGTCACCTGTATATGTAAGGTCGTACTTATAGTGTGTGTTACCTGTATATGTAAGGTCGTACTTATAGTGTGTGTTACCTGTATATGTAAGGTCGTACTTATAGTGTGTTACCTGTATATGTAAGGTCGTACTTATAGTGTGTGTCACCTGTATTTGTAAGGTCGTACTTATAGTGTGTCACCTGTATATGTAAGGTCGTACTTATAGTGTGTGTCACCTGTATATGTAAGGTCGTACTTATAGTGTGTGTCACCTGTATATGTAAGGTCGTACTTATAGTGTGTGTTACCTGTATATGTAAGGTCGTACTTATAGTGTGTGTTACCTGTATATGTAAGGTCGTACTTATAGTGTGTGTTACCTGTATATGTAAGGTCGTACTTATAGTGTGTGTCACCTGTATATGTAAGGTCGTACTTATAGTGTGTCACCTGTATATGTAAGGTCGTACTTATAGTGTGTGTCACCTGTATATGTAAGGTCGTACTTATAGTGTGTGTCACCTGTATATGTAAGGTCGTACTTATAATGTGTGTTACCTGTATATGTAAGGTCGTACTTATAGTGTGTGTTACCTGTATGTGTAAGGTCGTACTTATAGTGTGTGTTACCTGTATATGTAAGGTCGTACTTATAGTGTGTGTTACCTGTATATGTAAGGTCGTACTTATAGTGTGTGTTACCTGTATATGTAAGGTCGTACTTATAGTGTGTGTTACCTGTATATGTAAGGTCGTACTTATAGTGTGTGTTACCTGTATATGTAAGGTCGTACTTATAGTGTGTGTTACCTGTATATGTAAGGTCGTACTTATAGTGTGTGTCACCTGTATATGTAAGGTCGTACTTATAGTGTGTGTCACCTGTATATGTAAGGTCGTACTTATAGTGTGTGTCACCTGTATATGTAAGGTCGTACTTATAGTGTGTGTTACCTGTATGTGTAAGGTCGTACTTATAGTGTGTGTCACCTGTATATGTAAGGTCGTACTTATAGTATGTGTTACCTGTATATGTAAGGTCGTACTTATAGTGTGTGTCACCTGTATATGTAAGGTCGTACTTATAGTGTGTCACCTGTATATGTACGGTCGTACTTATAGTCCTACCAGTATATGTAAGGTCGTACTTATAGTGTGTGTCACCTGTATATGTAAGGTCGTACTTATAGTGTGTGCTACCTGTATATGTAAGGTCGTACTTATAGTGTGTGTTACCTGTATATGTAAGGTCGTACTTATAGTGTGCTACCTGTAAATGTAAGGTCGTACTTATAGTGTGTCACCTGTATATGTAAGGTCGTACTTATAGTGTGTGCTACCTGTATATGTAAGGTCGTACTTATAGTGTGTGTCACCTGTATAGGTAAGGTCGTACTTATAGTGTGTGTTAACTGTATAGGTAAGGTCGTACTTATAGTGTGTGTTACCTGTATAGGTAAGGTCGTACTTATAGTGTGTTACATGTATATGTAAGGTCGTACTTATAGTGTGTGTAACCTGTATATGTAAGGTCGTACTTATAGTGTATGTTACCTGTATATGTAAGGTCGTACTTATAGTGTATGTTACCTGTATATGTAAGGTCGTACTTATAGTGTGTTACCTGTATATGTAAGGTCGTACTTATAGTGTATGTTACCTGTATATGTAAGGTCGTACTTATAGTGTGTGTTACCTGTGTATGTAAGGTCGTACTTATAGTGTATGTTACCTGTATATGTAAGGTCGTACTTATAATGTGTTACCTGTATATGTAAGGTCGTACTTATAGTGTATTACCTGTATATGTAAGGTCGTACTTATAGTGTATGTTACCTGTATATGTAAGGTCGTACTTATAGTGTGTGTTACCTGTATATGTAAGGTCGTACTTATAGTGTATGTTACCTGTATATGTAAGGTCGTACTTATAGTGTGTTACCTGTGTATGTAAGGTCGTACTTATAGTGTATGTTACCTGTATATGTAAGGTCGTACTTATAGTGTGTTACCTGTATATGTAAGGTCGTACATAAAGAAGACGACAAGGAGAACATACCATCATGATAAAGCAAAAGATGATAATAACCAGTTGTGATAAATTAATGATATGTTGATAAAGGAACAGATAAACCTCCATTAACTCTATAAACTGCACCTGTAACCTTCCTTGGAGGGGGAGGGGGGGACGTCTACAGTACAGTCGCCTCACTACACCATAATTCTCTCCTAATTTTAAGTCCAAACCTAAATATATCTAAACGAGGCGACATTCATTAATACAGTAATTGAAAAAAAAAATTAAATAAATAAATATAAAAAAAATAATAAAAATAATAATAAAAATAATCCTCGGGTGTCACTGTTCACTATAGATAATACCATATAATAAGTCAATCAATTAAGATAAACTAGACCTTAAATAGTCTTCAGGGAGCTATTTAAGACTTTAGTTTACAACATCATCCATAAAACAAGGATGAAAATATTTGGGACTTGTTCTAAAGTATGGGACTGTAGCCTAATTTGATCCTCTTCCCCTTTTTGCTTCCTTTAGTCGTTACTGTTGGTCTTAGGTTTTTTAAGTGAGAGGAGTGAGGGGGGAGAGGAGGGAGGGGGGAAGGGAGAGGGAAAGGGGGAGAGGAGGGAGAGGGGAGAGGGGGAGTAATCTCGGTTATCTCAGTTCACGGGAGGTTCTGTGGAGTTGTCTGGACCATCAACCTCGAGTGTGTATCTAAGAATCTTGAAGGAAAAAAAATTGAGATTGATAATATTTAAAAAGAAACTGTGTCTGGCTCTTCTGAAATACCTGCCATTGTTCATCATTCATTTGATTTAACTTACATCATGTGACTTGACTTATTTACTTTGAAAATATTGAATAACCTGTTGTGAGAATTGTTGTTGTTGTTTGTGTTGTTGTTGTGGGTACTTATGACTTCACTTGTGGGTATTTATGACTTCACTTGTGGGTACTTATGACTTTATTTGTGGGTATTTATGACTTCAGTTCCGGATATTTATGATTTCACTTGAGGGTACTAATGACTTCACTTGTGGGTACTTATGACTTCACTTGTGGGTACTTATGACTTCACTTGTGGGTACTTATGACTTTATTTGTGGGTATTTATGACTTCAGTTGCGGATATTTATGATTTCACTTGAGGGTACTTCTAACTTCACTTGTGGGTACTTATGACTTTATTTGTGGGTACTTCTGACTTCACATGTGGGTATTTATGACTTCACTTGTGGGTATTTATGATTTCACTTGTGGGTACTAATGAATTCACTTGTGGGTACTTCTGACTTCACATGTGGGTACTTGATAATTTCACATGTGGCTACTTCATGACTTCACTTGTGGGTACTTCATGACTTCACATGTGGGTATTTATGACTTCACTTGTGGGTATTTATGATTTCACTTGTGGGGACTAATGACTTCACTTGTGGGTACTTCTGACTTCACATGTGGGTACTTGATAACTTCACATGTGGCTACTTCATGACTTCACTTGTGGGTACTTATGACTTCACATGTGGGTATTTATGACTTCACTTGTGGGTATTTATGATTTCACTTGTGGGTACTTCATTACTTCACATGTGGGTATTTATGACTTCACTTGTGGGTACTTCATGGATCACCTGTCACACCGTCTGTCACATCACCTGTCACACCGTCTGTCACATCATCAACCACACCGTCAGTCACACCTTCTTAAGCTGGATGATAATATTAATACACACTCATTGTAAACATTATATACAGGGTGTCTCAGAAAAAAATATTAATACAGTGTGTCATGAAGATCACGTGAATGATGTCCATTATAACAGCAACATTAGCCTCATACATTTTTTGATCACCAGTCAGTTTATAATGTTTACCCTTAGTTTGATCACCACTCTGTTTATAATGTTTACCCTTAGTTTGATCACCACTCTGTTTATAATGTTTACCCTTAGTTTGATCACCAGTCTGTTTATAATGTTTACCCATAGTTTGATCACCACCCTGTTTATAATGTTTACCCTTAGTTTGATCACCACCCTGTTTATAATGTTTACCCTTAGTTTGATCACCAGTCTGTTTATAATGTTTACCCTTAGTTTGATCACCACCCTGTTTATAATGTTTACCCTTAGTTTGATCACCACCCTGTTTATAATGTTTACCCTTAGTTTGATCACCACTCTGTTTATAATGTTTACCAGGAGTTTGATCACCACTCTGTTTATAATGTTTACCCTTAGTTTGATCACCACTCTGTTTATAATGTTTACCCTTAGTTTGATCACCAGTCTGTTTATAATGTTTACCCTTAGTTTGATCACCACCCTGTTTATAATGTTTACCCTTAGTTTTATCACCACCCTGTTTATAATGTTTACCCTTAGTTTGATCACCACTCTGTTTATAATGTTTACCAGAAGTTTGATCACCACTCTGTTTATAATGTTTACCCTTAGTTTGATCACCACCCTGTTTATAATGTTTACCCTTAGTTTGATCACCACCCTGTTTATAATGTTTACCCTTAGTTTGATCACCACCCTGTTTATAATGTTTACCCTTAGTTTGATCACCACTCTGTTTATAATGTTTACCCTTAGTTTGATCACCAGTCTGTTTATAATGTTTACCCTTAGTTTGATCACCACTCTGTTTATAATGTTTACCCTTAGTTTGATCACCAGTCTGTTTATAATGTTTACCCTTAGTTTGATCACCACTCTGTTTATAATGTTTACCCTTAGTTTGATCACCACCCTGTTTATAATGTTTACCCTTAGTTTGATCACCAGTCTGTTTATAATGTTTACCCTTAGTTTGATCACCAGTCTGTTTATAATGTTTACCCTTAGTTTGATCACCATTCTGTTTGTAATGTTTAACAGGAGTTTGATCACTTGTTAATTATATACATCCCAGTACTTCAACTAATAAGGTCTCTAAGCATGTATTAAGTCCATGTATCTAGAAAATAACTAATTCAAAATGAAGGGGAAAATAATTCATCTTTGATCACTGATTAATTTATGTTACCAAATGTACCTTTTCTGGCGACTGAAGCGGTGTGTGTGTGTGTGTGTGTGTGTGTGCCATTATTTACACTTATCAAAGCTCCTTCCTGTCGCTTCGTACACACCCAATACACAGCTCTCCTCTATCACTCCCTCTACTTACTGAGGTTTCTCTTCCCCTCCATCCCAAATAAAGCGAAAGTGAGAAGTAAAGAAAAACGACAAGAAAAAGTAATATAGGATTTATCTACGTAAGGAGAAAGTGGGAGAAAACTTAGAAACAGGAAATGTACATTAAAAAGAACGCGAGAAAAACACAGAAACAATAGACACCCTCTGGCACTAACACACACATGGTCAAACAATAAACTCACACGGACATACAACACGTGAATAAACTTAAGATAGAACACTAACAAAGATGTAGATTAATTTATATTGCCACATAAATCAAAGATACACATTATATGGCAGGATGTGCACAAACACTTAGTTATATATACATACATATACACATCAATACAGGGTAGTCAGGCACACACACACACATATTCAAAGACAACGACGTAGAAACAAATATGAACAATCACACGTGTAAAAACTCACACTGATAATAATGGAGGAAAAAGAAACATAAAGTTATTAGGGGCACAACTCAAGTACTTTGAATGAGTCGCAGTTGATGTTATCAGGCCACGAACCCGCCATCTTGTGTCACTTCCTCCCCTTGGTCACTGCGCATCATCCACCGCGCACCTCACCCACACCAACACTGCCACAGGGTATATAAGGGCGCCCAGTGTACCTGGTTGTCATACCTAACCAGACATTGAGAGCAAAAAACTGAATTGTACTCAGGTGTTTCCAATCAACAACTGTCAGCATCAGCACGACAACTGAAGAACACTGAACCATAAGTGCGATTAATTATCTCAGCTTTTGTCACCCACATCAAGAAGACCAAGACCAGCCCAATAGTCTCACAAGACACCGCCAACAATCACTGAGAAAGACACGAAGGAAAGACTTGCAGTTCTCCAGGTGTTGGTGTCAGCAGACCACAGACAGCCAAGATGGTGAAGCCACAAGACCAGTTGGTCCACCCAAACCACGTCCTTGGTTAGTATTGGTCTTTTTCTATAACTTGGATTTATTTGTACAATATAAATAAGAGACACACACTGAGACCGACCCTCATATTAATACAACTGGTGTTCCATCCACAGATAAGCTGATGGTGAGGATCCGGACGTACTCCACCAACAGCACCAACAGCATCTACAGCAGCAGCAGCGAGATCAGCTGTAGCGGCAACAGTTACACCTCACAAGAACAAGATGCCAAACCTTCCTCACCCAAGAAAACCAAGAAACTTCACAAGAAGAAGAAGCATCACGACGTGTACCTGACCAACAGCCTCCTCTCCTACATCTATTAACAACACGTCTCCATGACAACCTTTTTAAGAATCTCTCTTGAAGGAGAAACACCTCCAAAGTGGGTCCTAATAGGCCTGACGGCCCGTTAGGGACAGTTTGGATACTGAACCTTCAGTACACAAGGAGGCAGTGTGGTCAGCACTGCAGCGACCCTTAAGGCAGGAGACGAGCGCTGTATCCACTCGTCTTGTTATTGTTTTGTCTCTTACTTTTGTAGTCTTGTGTGGAGGAAGTTAACACATAGTACAATTTATTAAATTGTGTTGACTGACTTCAGAAACTCTATGACATAGTTCAAGATATTTATTATCTTGTACTTATTATTTATAAATAAATGTTAACACTGATAATACCAAGTTTTCTTCTACCTTTACTTTACTGAGGAACATTGTGTGATGTAAAACACTAGACTGATCCACGCAGCTGAGGCTCACCACTGTCACAGTATTACTGACACTTTACCTGTATATTCACACTTATATAACACCTTTCTCTGACACAACAGATTATTGTAAGTAAAATTAACAATAAAGTAACATCCGTCTTTGATTTACGTGTACACATTGTATGTACAGGAAAGTAATATAAGTAATATAATATAATATATATATATATATATATATATATATATATATATATATATATATATATATATATATATATATATATATATATATATATATCTTGATAAAATCACACGGGAAAATGGAAACAACGGAGTACCTTAGCTTTCGTCTTTATTCAAGACATCTTCAGTTGCCTCTGAAGATGTCTTGAATAAAGACGAAAGCTAAGGTACTCCGTTGTTTCCATTTTCCCGTGTGATTTTATCAAGATTTATCTTATCCACGTTTTCATTGTGGATTTTCATAAAATATCTATATATATATATATATATATATATATATATATATATATATATAAAGCACATATTTACCCTTGATTTAAGTACGACAAATTTATCAAGGTTTAAGAGAGAGAGAGAGAGAGAGAGAGTCAAGAAGGCCAACAAAAAGAGAATAACAGCCATAAACTGGTCACAAGTCCACACTATAAGACGCTGCTCCGGGCGACAAAAAGACAAGTGACAAACCTCCTTAAGATGTTGTTTTATTAGATCATTAAAACCTTCAAACATCCACATGAGCCTAAGCTATATTACCTGGCCTTTGTTTTACCTGTGTTACCTGTCCACTTCTCGCCCTCATTGCCTCCTATGTTCATGGTCAAGAAGCTCTTTAGTATCACCCGTTAGCGGTCAGGTCATGAGGGAAAGATTGTTACAGTAGAGGTTAAGGCAAGGTCAAGGTCAGGGTCAAAGTGCCAAGGGATTATGCTTGTGGTAAATATAAGAGTTGTTTATGTTATTGTTGGTGGTATTGTTAATGTTTATATTGTTGTTGTTTACAGTGTTGATGTGTCTATTGTTGTTTGTATTGTTGTTGTTGTTTATATCATTGTTTGTTTTCAATCAGTTCATTTGTGAGTACTAGAGAAGACATCACAACATGGCGGCAGCATAGTGGTGGAGGTGGTGGTGTTGGTAATGGTGGTTATGTGGTGGTGTTGGTAGTGGTGGAGGTGGTGGTGTGGTGGTGTTGGTAGTGGTGGTTATGTGGTGGTGTTGGTAGTGGTGGTGTGGTGGTGTTGGTAGTGGTGGTGTGGTGGTGTGGTGGTGTTGGTAGAGGAGGAGGAATCCGTGTTGGTGAGGAGGAAGTGAAGGTGTGGTGGAGGAATCGGTGGTGGTGGTAGTAGTGGTGATGTGGAGGTGGTGGTGGTGGTGATGTGGAAGTGGTGGTGATGTGGTAGTGTGGTGGTGGGGAGGTGGTAGTGGAGGAGGAGGAATCGGTGTTGGTGGTGTGGTGGAGGAATCGGTGGTAGTGTGGTGGTGATGGTGGTATGGAGAAGGAACAAGATAAGATATAATACCTGCCTGAGTCTCGGCAGGTAACAGGTGACGGTGAACCCCCAAGGTAACACACTATAGGGATCATGTCACTCTCACAGCAGGTAGGTCACAGGTCATTAAGTATTCCATAATGTAAATAGTAATGATAATCCATCCCTTATCTTGACGTGTTATCAGTGACATAAGTGACCCAGTAATGTTATCCATCTCTGTGTTATATAACTTGGATCACCTCATGATTTATCCACCCAGATTATTTAACATTAACCTAACCTAACCTTGTATTTAACCTACAATAACCTCAACCTAACCGAACCTAACCTATCCCCTAGCCAAATCTAAGCTTTACCTTAACTTAACCTACTCTAACCTGAGCTTAACCTAACCTCCTAGACTATGGCACGAGGGTGTTTAATCGTCAGGTGGCAAGCTGGGGCTGGGGGCTACCCAAATCATAATCTGTTCCCATAACTTTTCTAAATTACACAAAAACAAAAACAAAAAACAAACAAACATACGATTGTGTTTGTCTTATAGAAGTAAACCAACACGTCATCACAGCCACAAGTCACTTCTGGGACACCGTGTACGAGGTGTTGTTTATATACTGCACACACACACACACACACACACACACTGACAGTCTCATCATCACTGATTCTCTATCCTCACTACTTGCCCTTGACACCCTCAACTAAGTTGTCACGCACTTGTCTCTGAAGCCAGATACAAATATGTGTATTGTTGTGGATCCCATCTCACATACACCTCAAACAACATGACAGAGTTGATGCCCTCGCCAAACTCGCGTCTAACAAAGACACTGTTGAATACAATCTGGGAACTTATTGATGAATTTGACGCAAGCAGACAAATGCAAACAGACACTAGTATATGGAGCAAGTAACAAGATCACTACATTACAAGATGTTGTAACCACTAGACTAAAGTTAGGATATACAGTAAGTACCTCTGGCAATATGCCCCTCAAGCAGATGTGAACAAGACTAAAGGCAAAGTGTATGGCCAGACATATGGCCACACACTCCAACACTACGTCCTCGACTGTGTGAAGATATAACCTTTTAGGGACGGGTCCAAGCACACTGCGTGTGAAATGGCACAACACTATCTCTAATGGCATGATAACCGACATATTAAGATTGTATCCACTTTTTTTGCACTCAGTAACTATATCAGTTCTTATGTATAGAACCAAATACACAATGTGCTTGAATACCTCCCACGCAAATGTGAATAAGAAAGTGTGCAGCCAGACATACTGCCTCACACTCCTGTACTCACGTAGGTGTGAATAAGTTACCCTTTATGTCTAGAACTAAACAAGGAATTTATTTGAAATACTCTGTAATATTCAGTGCCATAATATCCTGACAACGGGGGTTAGTTAAACTGGCCCTTTGTGGCCTATACTCTGTAATCCTTTTGCTCTACCGCTCACAGGATGAGTATGGGGTGCACAATAAACTAGCCGCTGTAAGAGGCAAAAATCTAAATCAAATCACACACACACACACACACACACACACACACACACACACACACACACACTGATATTGATGGATGAAGATTCGAGAAGACAAACGGTATCACGAGGACGAGGAGCTACCATTGAGTTTGAATGAGTCGCAGTTGATGTTATCAGGCCACGAACCCGCCATCTTGTGTCACTTCCTCCCCTTGGTCACTGAGCATCATCCACCGCGCACCTCACCCACACCAACACTGCCACAGGGTATATAAGGGCGCCCAGTGTACCTGGTTGTCCGTTGGCCGAAATAGCCTAATGGCGAAGAGGCCAGAAATCCTTAACAACAACCTGGTTGTCACTTGAGAACTGAACCTCGGCGAGGTAGGTTCTCCCGGCTCCCCGCTCCTTCCCCCCGAGGTACCGCGTGACCATGTTCACCCTAGCCCAGGCGAAGGTTGTGAGACTGATTCCGGTCGAGCACCCTTCGCGCAAGAAACTCAATCTTCTTGTGATTAAAGATTTTTTTGACCACATTGGACTCAAGGGGGTGACAGGGGTCGTCCGCAGTAAAGGCGGTACCCTTATCATCACCTTCGAGGAATGGGGGCAGGGCCACAAATTGCCTCCCCTTGTGAACATCAATGGAGTCGACGTCATGTTTGACGCCTTACTTCAGGATAACTTAGTTTTGGGAGTCATTTCCCACTCTGAAATTGAGTATCTCGAAAAAGACGAACTTGCCGAGCTGATTGGAGATCAGCTCTCAGTACTTAGGAAGCTGACCAGCACAACTACCCTGGTTGGTTTTCCTAAGGAACTTCCTAGCTCCGTTATACTGGGTTGGGAGAAAATCCCAGTAAAACCTCACCAGCAAAAACCCACTCGCTGCTACAATTGCCAGAAATATGGCCATCTGGCGAGGAAGTGTGGTGCTCGCGAGGTGTGCTCAAGCTGCGGGGCACCCGGCCACACCGACGCTGACTGCCAGGCGGCCGTTAAGAAGTGCGCGGCTTGTGGTGGCCCTCACTCCTCCTCTGACCGGCTTTGTCCCAAGTGGAGGGAGGAGTGCAGGGTGGCCAGGCTGCGGGCGAAAGAAAAATTGACTTACAGGGAGGCTCTCCTTGTAGTCAAAAATCAAGAAAAGAAAAAACAAGAAAAGAACAAACAAGACAAAAACAACCACGACATGAACAACCGAGAACCCGATATCCCTACAGAAGACCAGAAAAAAGAAGACCAGAAAGAAGAAGATCAAAAAGAAGACGAAGAACAAGATCAAAAAGAAGACGAAGAACAAGAAGAAGAATGGAAAGTAAAAACTAAAAGAAGAACAAAGAAAAAAAAGAAGTCCAACCAATCAGCTTCGGCCGAAATAGCCTAACGGCGAAGAGGCCAGCAATCCAAAACAACTTGAACCTGGTTGTCATACCTAACCAGATATTGAGAGCAAAAAGCTGAATTGTATTCAGGTGTTTCCAATCAACAACTGTCAGTATCAGCACGACAACTGAAGAACATTGAACCATAAGATTAATTATCTCAGCTTTTGTCACCCACATCAAGAAGACCAAGACCAGCCCAATAGTCTCACAAGACACCGCCAACAATCACTGAGAAAGACACGAAGGAAAGACTTGCAGTTCTCCAGGTGTTGGTGTCAGCAGACCACAGACAGCCAAGATGGTGAAGCCACAAGACCAGTTGGTCCACCCAAACCACGTCCTTGGTTAGTATTGGTCTTTTTCTATAACTTGGATTTATTTGTACAATATAAATAAGAGACACACACTAAGACCGACCCTCATATTAATACAACTGGTGTTCCATCCACAGATAAGCTGATGGTGAGGATCCGGACGTACTCCACCAACAGCACCAACAGCATCTACAGCAGCAGCAGCGAGATCAGCTGTAGCGGCAACAGTTACACTTCACAAGAACAAGATGCCAAACCTTCCTCACCCAAGAAAACCAAGAAACTTCACAAGAAGAAGAAGCATCACGACGTGTACCTGACCAACAGCCTCCTCTCCTACATCTATTAACAACACGTCTCCATGACAACCTTTTTAAGAATCTCTCATGAAGGAGAAACACCTCCAAAGTGGGTCCCAATAGGCCTGACGGCCCGTTAGGGACAGTCTGGATACTGAACCTTCAGTACACAAGGAGGCAGTGTGGTCAGCATTGCATGCCACAACCTTCACTTCCCTAACTGTAGAGTTAGGTACCCACTCACAGCTGGAGGGACCAGGGGTGCCCTGGGTGCGAAGCAGCGACCCTTAAGGCATGAGACGAGCGCTGTATCCACTTAATAATTTTAAGTGTCTATAGAACACAGAGCTACGTCTCTCATAGTCTTTAATTGCTGACAACTCGTGTAATTATTAACCTTGTTACGGGCTTAAAGACTTCAGTTGTTGAAGCGAAGTAATGCATTATAACAACAATGTAAAGTATATGTTATGTTTTGTGTCAAACTGTTGTAATGTTGTGTAGAGAAAGTTAGCATAGTACTTAAAGTTGTTGACTGACTTTATACACTTTACGACATAGTTCAACACTTCCACCCAAAAATATATTTATCATTTTGTACTTATTATTTATTAATAAAGATTACCGCTAACCATACCAAGTTTCTCTCTCTTGTTACCTTACTGAAGAACAATAACACACTCAAGGAGCAACACTTAGAGTTCACCCTGTGTCGGCTCAACACTTCACCTTAATGTGTTGTGTCTCGGCAGTTATCTTGGAGCTGCTTTACTCTCACCCAAAAGCTAAATAGCAATAAAGACAATTCCCTTAAAACAGGTGTTGTCCAGGTCGTACAATGAAAGACAAAAGTAGTGTCGTGAAATTTGGTGAATACATATGCCGAGGGGCTAAACTGTTGGTACGCTCTGCCTTGTGGTAGGGCTCTCACGATGTCTCACGAGTTAATCTTCGGACAAAACCGCGACACCATTTTTGTCTTTGATTGTACACAGGGGTTAAACAGGTATTGTTCAGGTGTACAGAGGGGTTAAACAGGTATTGTCCAGGTGTATACAGGGATTAAATAGGTGTTGTCCAGGTGTACACTGGGATTAAACAGGTGTTGTCCAGGTGTACACTGGGATTAAACAGGTGTTGTCCAGGTGTACACTGGGATTAAACAGGTGTTGTCCAGGTGTACAGAGGGATTAAATAGGTGCTGTCCAGGTGTACAGAGGGATTAAACAGGTGTTGTCCAGGTGTACACAGAGATTAAACAGGTGTTGTCCAGGTGTACAGAGGGATTAAACAGGTGTTGTCCAGGTGTACACAGGGATTAAACAGGTGTTGTCAAGGTGTACACAGGGATTAAATAGGTGTTGTCCAGGTGTACAGAGGGATTAAACAGGTGTTGTCCAGGTGTACAGAGGGGTTAAACAGGTGTTGTCCAGGTGTACAGAGGGATTAAACAGGTGTTGTCCAGGTGTACAGAGGGATTAAACAGGTGTTGTCCAGGTGTACAGAGGGATTAAACAGGTGTTGTCCAGGTGTACACAGGGATTAAATAGGTGTTGTCCAGGTGTACACAGGGATTAAATAGGTGTTGTCCAGGTGTACAGAGGGATTAAACAGGTGTTGTCCAGGTGTACACAGGGATTAAATAGGTGTTGTCCAGGTGTACAGAGGGATTAAACAGGTGTTGTCCAGGTGTACAGAGGGATTAAACAGGTGTTGTCCAGGTGTACAGAGGGATTAAACAGGTGTTGTCCAGGTGTACAGAGGGATTAAACAGGTGCTGTCCAGGTGTACACAGGGATTAAACAGGTGTTGTCCAGGTGTACAGAGGGATTAAACAGGTAATGTCCAGGTGTACACAGGGAATAAACAGGTATTGTCCAGGTGTACACAGGGATTAAACAGGTAATGTCCAGGTGTACAGAGGGATTAAACAGGCATTGTCCAGGTGTACACAGGGATTAAACAGGTATTGTCCAGGTGTACACAGGGATTAAACAGGTATTGTCCAGGTGTACACAGGGATTAAACAGGTATTGTCCAGGTGTACACAGGGATTAAACAGGTGTTACATATACGTTCTGGAATGAGAAAAAAATATATATACAAAGGAAAACAGAGACGAAGAACAGTAAGAAAAAAGGTACCATTTAGCTGGACCGGTATCTACAATATTTCTGCAGTAAAGAAAATTTTAAGAAACTGCCCGTGACCTGAGATCACCTGAAGGTTAGGCACGACTGAAGATTATTTCATGTGGTGATTAATAACCCTAACGATAACCTAACAAGACATGAACTAACCTAACATAACCGAAGAGAACCTAACATAACATAAGAAAATAAGGAGTCTGCAATAGGCCGGTTGGCCTGTGCATGGCAGCTCCTGTCGAGAGTTACTACCACTCTCTATCATCCATGAATCTATTTAGCCTCCTTTTAAAACTTTCCAGCGTTCCAGCACTTATTATAAAGTTGCTAAGCTTGTTCCACTCGTCCACCACCCTATTTGTGAACCAGTTCCTTCCTATCTCCCTCCCAAACCGAAACTTATCCAACTTAAATCCGTTGCTCCGAGTCCTATCCTGCTCGGATATTATAAGAACTTTATCTATATCCCCTTTATTGATTCCTTTCACCCACTTAAATACTTCTATCATATCTCCCTCGCACTCATCGTCTTTCTAGGGAATGCAAGTTTAGTTTCTTTAATCTATCTTGATATGGAAGGTTTCTAAGTCCCAGAATCATTTTCGTCATTCTTCGCTGCACCGATTCCAGTGAATTGATATCCATTCTATAATAGGAGCACCAGAACTGAACCGCATAATCGAGATGCGGCCTGACTAGCGCAAGATATAGTTGCAATAAGACCTCTGCACTCTTATTACTTACACTTCTAGATGTAAAACCTAATACTCTGTTTGCCTTAATTTAGAACATTAACGCACTGTTTTCTAGGCCGTAGGTCCGGGCTTACAAGTACCCCTAAGTCTTTCACAAGTCGACTTCTCTAGGTTGAACCTAACGTAATAGAAATAACCAAACCTGATAACACAAACATAACCTAATCTAACACAACTTAACCTAACATAGCACAACCTAACCTAACCCAACCTAACATAACTGTAATGATTATTTATCAGACCAAAGCTTACAGCCTAGAGAAATACAACACATATAATAGTAAGTAAATGAGCAGGTGTACACCCATAAGTTGACACACCCTACAGTGAAAGCAAGACCTGACCCAAGAGGGCAAGGCCACTAGGTACTTGATTTAACCGAACGATATGACAATGTTAAAGAAACCACACCTTGCCAAGACACACCTGGGTGGTAATAATTAGGAAGCATTACCGACCGGCGACATGACCACACACCTGGGCAAACACAGCTGTCCAGATCTAAACAGTTTAGTGTTAATTAGGAGAGGTCATCTGTCGCCTTTCCTCCAATATATAGGCCCTGCACCCCCTTCCACGCGACATTCAAATGTTTGTGTCCGAGAGAGTCAGTGTCTAGTAACGTAAATATAATGTTCTAGTAACTTCGATATAATGTTCTATTAATGTGTCTGTGTCATTGAGTGAATAATAAATAGCTGTACTTATAATTGGTGGATTAGAAAGATTTCCCCTAAGAACGTATACACAGGTAAATAACTCACCGGCCACGCTACCAAACTTCTTCACTTTACATTCCTACAACTATAAATATTCTACCTATATGTATATCTTCTATACGAGTTTTGACTCATTATATAACCTAACTTAACACAACCTAACCATACTTAACGTAACACAACCTAAACTAATCTAGTTTAACACAACATAACCTAAACCAACCTATCCTAAACCAACCTAGCCTAACATAACCTAACCCAACCCAACCTAACATAACATAACCTAAACTAAAAACCTAACCTAACTTAACGTAACACAACCTAATCTAACTTAATACAACAAAACCTAACATAAAATAACCTAACATATCTTAACCAAACCAAACCTAACCTAACCCCTCCAGGTAGAATTAAGGTATTTCATCATCAGGTGAAATAAGCTGCTGGGGAGGGGGGGTTGCCAATCTTCAGGTGGTCCGAGACAAAATATTTGGGCCAGTTGTCATAGTTACCGAGACTAGACAATTATCAGAGGAAAAAAAATGACAGTGCAGAGTTCAGGTGGATAACTCAAGCACTTGGTGACAGCTGAGTGGCCTGGTTACTGAGGGCCTCGGCGTGTATGCATTGTAGAAAGGAATAGGGGGTGCAGGGGGGGGGGGCGTAGAGGCGTTGGGGAGGGAGTAAAGGTGAGGGATGGCGAGAAGAGAGGGGGTGGGGGGTGGGTGCGTGGAAAAGAGGGTGTGTGTGTATGTGTGTGATGGATGGGTAGGAGAGGGGTGAGTGTAGAGGAGAGAGGTGGGGGAAGGGGGGAAGAACATAAGAACATAAGATTGGAGGAAACTGCAGCGGGCCTATTGGCCCATACTGGGCAGTCCCGTTTACACCCAACCCCTATTGCTCATATAAGCATCCAACCTATGTTTGAAGCTATTCAGCGTATTCGAGTTAATGATGATATTTGGTAACTTGTTCCATTCATCCACTACTCTGTTTCCAAACCAGTGTTTACCTATTTCACGCCTAAATCTAAATTTGTCTAATTTAAAATCATTGTTACGAGTTCGCTCCTGGTTGGATAGTTTGAGTACCTTTGTAATGTCCCCTTTGTTTAGCCCTGACTTCCACTTATACACCTCTATCAGGTCGCCCCTCGCTCTACGTCTCTCGAGGGAGTGCAAATTAAGATGCTTTAACCTGTCTCTATACTCAAGGTTCCTAATGCCTGGGATTAGTCTTGTCATTCTCCTCTGAATTCTTTCCAATGATTCTATATCCATTCTGTAATACGGTGACCAGAACTGAACTGCGTAATCCAGGTGTGGTCTCACAAGAGCAAGATACAGTTTTAGGATGACCTCGCTAGTCTTGTAACTAACACTCCTTTGTATGAACCCAAGTACTTTATTAGCCTTGTTACGAGCAAAAACACATTGTTTACTTGGCTTAAGGTTCCTACTTATCATTACTCCTAAATCTCTCTCGCAATCGGATTTCTCTATGGCATCGTTGTTCATCTGGTATCTGGTTTCCCTGTTTACATCTCCTATACTGAGTACTTTACATTTGTCCACGTTGAATTTCATCTGCCATTTTTCAGACAATTCGAAAATTTTTTTTAGATCTTCCTGTAGTTTTGCTGAGTCCTCTTCAGATTTAATAACACGTCCTAGTCTAGTGTCATCAGCAAATTTACTTATGTTGCTGTCTATGCCGATATCTATGTCGTTTATGTATATAATAAATAATAATGGTCCATGGACTGAGCCTTGGGGAACTCCACTTGTGAAGTTGCTCCAATGGGACTTAGTGCCGTTAATGCTCACTCGCTGTTTCCTGTCCTGTAACCACGCCCTAATCCATTTAAGGATGTTACCTTTGATGCTATGAGCTTCTACCTTTCTAATTAGTCTTTCGTGGGGGACTCTGTCGAAGGCTTTGCTAAAGTCGAGATATACCACATCATAATTGTGCCCCTCGTCCACCGATTCGAAAACTGATGAAAAGAATGTTAATAGATTAGTTAGACAAGAACGTCCGCTTGTGAAGCCATGCTGGGAATCATTGATCAATTGGTGCTTCTCCAGGTGATTTCGAATAGAGTTTGAAATGATTGCTTCCAGTAATTTGCCTACTATTGATGTTAGACTGATTGGGCGGTAGTTAGAGGATAGTGATCTATCCCCCTTCTTGAAAATCGGTATTACATTCGGTATCCTCCAGGATTCTGGTACTACACCTGTTTCTAAGGACATGTTAAACAACTTTGCTAAGGGCATACTAAGCTCTTCCTTACATTCCTTTAATACTCTGGCAAATATCTCATCGGGACCAGGTGACTTATTCGGCTTTAGTTTGTCTATTTGCTTACTAACATCGTTACTAGTCACTACTATCTCGCTTAATTTGTTTTCTTCACTATCTCTGAATAGAGTCGGTGCCTCGGGTATCATGTTTAAATTTTCGGTGGTGAAAACTGTTGAAAAATATTTATTCAAATTATTGCTCATTTCTCCGTTGTTATCAGTTAGCTCGCCGGTATCTGACCGTATTGGTCCAATCTTTTCTCGTGTTTTAGTTTGATACATTTGGTAGAATCCTTTGGGGTTTGTCTTCGCCTCCCTTGCTATCCTTACCTCATTATTCCTCTTGGCTTTCCTTATCTCGGTTTTAACCCTATTCGCCAATATCTTATAATAATCCTGGAGGTAAATTTCGCCACGCTTTATCCTTCTACCTATAGCCTTCCTTTGGCCAATGATGTTCTTTAAATAATTATTTATCCATTTAGGGTCATTGTTGTCTGATCTGAGTTTTTTGTATGGTTCTGCCTTTGTGCATTAAGTAACTCATTATTTAAATTGACGTGGAACTCGGCAGTCTCAGATGTCATTATCAGGTCGGAGTCATCTGCCAGGTTCACGGCCAAGCGTGACACCCCCTCTCTCAGCTGCCTCTTTAAACTGTCAAAGTTTGCCCTTCTGAAATCTGGTACTTTAGTGGAATTTTCCTTACGTCTGCCCTGGAAATCTAACTGAAATCGAATTTCTTTGTGATCGCTGTTTGCAAGTTCGTTCCCTACCTCGACATTGCTAATGAGGTTTTTCTCTGTTCGACAGAACTAAATCGAGTATATTATTACCCCGTGTGGGTTCGGTTATAGGTTGACTTAGGAAACAGTCCTGGATCGTCTCGAGAAAATCCTCTGATTCTGAGTTACCGGTAAGGTCAGTCCAATTTATTTGGCCAAGGTTAAAGTCGCCTACTATACAGACTTTGTTGTGTATGGAAGCCCTGCGCACTTCATCCCAGATAAGTCGCTCATTGACTCTATCAAGATTGGGAGGTCTATATATTACTCCTGTGATTAATTTTTCCCTACCGTCGCTTAATTCTATCCAAATTGTTTCTGTATTCCGCTCAGTTTTTATTTCCTTATTTATTTCACACTTCAGATTATCCCTAACATAGATTGCTACTCCGCCTCCTTTCCTGGTTTGCCTATCAGTATGGAACAATTTGTAACCCGCAATTTGGTATTCGACCGGCAACTCACGTGAGTCTAGGTTGATCCATGTTTCAGTGAATGCTATTATATCGATTTTTTCGGTACATACCAAGGCCCTAATATCATCTATTTTGTTTCTCATACTTCTACTGCTCGCGTAGTAGACATTTAAGTTATTCGTGTTCTGAGTCCTCCTTTTACTGCGTTTAGTTTTAAACTCCCTGTTTAATTTAGTTTTGTCATCATTCCTAACACTATTTCCCTGTAATCTTTTACTTTGTTTACCCGCTCCCACTGCAGTTTCCCCCACCCCCGTGCCCATATGTTCCCCAAGCAGTTTAAAGACTTCGATATCCTTTGAACTGCCTCCTCTAGAGACCCAGCCAGGGTTGCCACCCCATCCCGAGACAGGTGCACCCCATCCCTAGCATAAAGGTCCCTTCTGCCGTAGAAGTTGTCCCAGTTTTCAATGAATGGGACCGATATTGACTTGCAATATCTGTCAAGACGGTCGTTGACACCAACCGCCCTTGACAACCATTCACTGCCAACTCTCCTTCTAGGCAGGACACCGCATATGATAGGGATCCCTCCCTTAAACCTAATACGATCTATAGCTGCCTTGAACTTATCAAGAAGCTCCTCGCTCCTACACCGGCCAATATCATTGCCTCCTGCACTGAGGCAGATAATGGGTTTGTTCCCATTACCAGACAAGATATTGTCCATCCTGTCAATTATATCCCCCACCCAGCTCCTGGCAAACACACCCTCATCCTATTTTTGTTTTTACCACAAAAGGCCCTGTCCATGTACCTTACCTGTGAGTCACCAACAATTAAAGTTTTTATACCTTCCTTGTCATCCCTGTCCCTGACTGTACTAACGTCCAATTCGTCTATCAAGGGACTGAACGAGTTGGTACACTTAGCTGTTGTTGTCGTTGTTGTCGTATCCTTGGTGTACTTCTTCACCACCAGCTTGGTCCTCCCACTACTCACAACCTTCCACTCGCTTGAGTTTTCGTCAGACACTGGCTTTCCCTGTCCAGCCTCCCCTTTTAACCTCGCCAGCGGTGAGCGTTGTGGGGGAGGGGACGTGGAGGAGGAGGAGGGGATTGGGCGTTGGGAGGTGATGTCAGTAAAGGCACTACACCTGTCACTCTCTTACTGTCATAGTTCATTGCCTTGGTCGCGGTGTCATCATCATCATCATCATCATCATCATCACCCTCACCACCACCACCACCATCACCCTCACCACCATCACCATCATCCTCACCACCACCACCATCATCCTCATCACCACCACCACTAAGACACCACTAACACCATAAGGTCTCTCACAAGTTGGTGATCGACTCTGGCTATCACTGATGGTCACACGAGTCATAAATCTACGGGTTGTGTTATGAAAGTTTCGTTAACCCCTTGAGTACGATGACTGAAACCCTTGAGTACGATGACTGAAACCCTTGAGTACGATGACTGAAACCCTTGAGTACGATGATTGAAACCCTTGAATACGATCACTGAAACCTTTGAGTACGATGACTGAAACCCTTGAGTACGATGATTGAAACCCTTGAATACGATGACTGAAACCCTTGAGTACGATGATTGAAACCCTTGAATACGATGACTGAAACCCTTGAGTACGATGACTGTAACCCTTGAGTACGATGACTAACCGCTGAGTACAGTGACTGTATCCCTTAAGTATAGTGGCTTTATCCTTTGAGTACGATGACTTTATCCTTTGAGTACGATGACTTTTTCCCTTGATTACAGTGACTTTATCCTTTGAGTACACAGATTTTATCCCTTGAGTACGATTAATTTACCCCTAGAATACTGATTTATCCCTTGAGTACGATGACTATCCCTTGAGTACCCAGACTTTACCCTTTGAGCACGATCACTTTATCCCATGAGTGCCCTGACTTTACTGCTTGAGTACGATGACTTTACAGCTTGAGTACGATGACTTTACCCCTTGAGTACGACGACTTATGCCCTCGAGTACGATGAATTAACCCCTTGAGTATAATAATTTACCCCCTCGAATACGATAACCTATTCCCATGAGTACAATCCAACTCAAGGGTTAAATCATCGTACTCAAGGGATAGTAATCGTACTCAAGGGTTAAATCATCGTACTCAAGGGATAGTCATAGTACTCAAGGGTTAAATCATCGTACTCAAGGGCTAAATCATCGTACTCAAGGGTTAAATCATCGTACTCAAGGGTTAAATCATCGTACTCAAGGGTTAAATCATCATACTCAAGGGTTAAATCATCGTACTCAAGGGTTAAATCATCGTACTCAAGGGTTAAATCATCGTACTCAAGGGTTAAATCATCGTACTCAAGGGGATAGTCATCGTACTCAAGGGTTAAATCATCGTACTCAAGGGTTAAATCATCGTACTCAAGGGGATAGTCATCGTACTCAAGGGTTAAATCATCGTACTCAAGGGTTAAATCATCGTACTCAAGGGTTAAATCATCGTACTCAAGGGGATAGTCATCGTACTCAAGGGTTAAATCATCGTACTCAAGGGTTAAATCATCGTACTCAAGGGGATAGTCATCGTACTCAAGGGTTAAATCATCGTACTCAAGGGTTAAATCATCGTACTCAAGGGGATAGTCATCGTACTCAAGGGTTAAATCATCGTACTCAAGGGTTAAATCATCGTACTCAAGGGGATAGTCATCGTACTCAAGGGTTAAATCATCGTACTCAAGGGTTAAATCATCGTACTCAAGGGTTAAATCATCGTACTCAAGGGTTAAATCATCGTACTCAAGGGTTAAATCATCGTACTCAAGGGGATAGTCATCGTACTCAAGGGTTAAATCATCGTACTCAAGGGTTAAATCATCGTACTCAAGGGGACAGTCATCGTACTCAAGGGTTAAATCATCGTACTCAAGGGTTAAATCATCGTACTCAAGGGGATATATACATCACCATTACTACTGTGTGTCAGGTAAGTCATCTGTGCCAGGATCCTTCATTAGCTCTAAGTTTCACCAAATTCTAAAACTTTAGAATCAACTTATTACTTTTTTTTTTTTTTGTAATTATGAAACACATTTTTTGGTGTTATGAGAATAGATTAGGTATCAGTCCATCACAGCGGTCGGTGCGGGCCGATGGAGGTTATCAGTGTATGAGGTGCGCTAGGGTCAGGGTGAGTCTGCCTCCCTCCTGCTGACTCCCTGACCATAATACAGAAAACGGGAAAATAACGTACTGTACAGGCCTAACCTAACCTAACCTAACCATAATACAGAAAACGGGAAAATAACGTACTGTACAGGCCTAACCTAACCTAACTTAGTGCACACAGATACAAATACACACACACATGTAAACAAATATTTAACTTGCTAAACACAGATCAGATGCACGAACCACACACATACAGAGAAACGATCACAGATAATCTAATAAACACTTCTCACACATCCATACATACATACATACATGTAACCAGTATAATTTACATACGGTATAATTTAGAGTAAGTTACTTACAACCATGGATGTATAATTATGAACATTTATTATTCTATGACCTGTGGAGGTTAAAGGTTGTTCATAGGTTATAACTGTATTAAACACCCCGCGGAGGTTATGTCTAGCCTGAGTGTCGAGGTATGATGCAACTCTCTCTCTCAGTAGTAGTTTAAACACTAAATAGATTGATCGTTTGCGGTAATCGGATACTTTGCTTCACACTTGCAATGCGTCAAGTATGTTAGATAGTTAGTTAAGTAATAAATAGATAATTGCACCGCCAGTTAAGAGTGATTCATGGGTCAAAGGGATCATTTACCAGCCGTTAGAACATAAGAACATAAGAATGGAGGAAACTGCAGCGGGCCTATTGGCCCATACTGGGCAGTCCCGTTTACACCCAACCCCTATTGCTCATATAAGCATCCAACCTATGTTTGAAGCTATTCAGCGTATTCGAGTTAATGATGATATTTGGTAACTTGTTCCATTCATCCACTACTCTGTTTCTAAACCAGTGTTTACCTATTTCACGCCTAAATCTAAATTTGTCTAATTTAAAACCATTGTTACGAGTTCGCTCCTGGGTGGATAGTTTGAGTACCTTTGTAATGTCCCCTTTGTTTAGCCCTGACTTCCATTTATACACCTCTATCAGGTCGCCCCTCGCTCTACGTCTCTCGAGGGAGTGCAAATTAAGACGCTTTAACCTGTCTCTATATTCAAGGTTCCTAATGCCCGGGATTAGTCTTGTCATTCTCCTCTGAATTCTTTCCAAGGATTCTATATCCATTCTGTAATACGGTGACCAGAACTGAACTGCGTAATCCAGGTGTGGTCTCACAAGCGCAAGATACAGTTTTAGGATGACCTCGCTAGTCTTGTAACTAACACTCCTCTGTATGAACCCAAGTATTTTATTAGCCTTGTTACGAGGAAAAATACATTGTTTACTTGGCTTAAGGTTCCTTCTTATCATTACTCCTAAATCTCTCTCGCAGTCGGATTTCTCTATGGCATCGTTGTTCATCTGGTATCTGGTTTCCCTGTTTACACCTCCTATACTGAGTACTTTACATTTGTCCACGTTGAATTTCATCTGCCATTTTTCAGACCATTCGAAAAATTTGTTTAGATCTTCCTGTAGTTTTGCGGAGTCCTCGTTAGATTTAATAACACGTCCTATTTTAGTGTCATCAGCAAATTTACTTATGTTGCTGTCTACGCCGATATCTATGTCGTTTATGTATATAATAAATAATAATGGTCCAAGTACTGAGCCTTGGGGAACTCCACTTGTGACGTTGCTCCAATGGGACTTAGTGCCGTTATGTAAACACCGCTGACTGTAAAGTTACTTGACATTCCGA
Source organism: Homarus gammarus (assembly GCA_958450375.1). Classification (NCBI taxonomy): domain Eukaryota; kingdom Metazoa; phylum Arthropoda; class Malacostraca; order Decapoda; family Nephropidae; genus Homarus; species Homarus gammarus. Next base: position 1,883,517 of record CAUDMG010002027.1, read on the forward strand.
AGGGTTGACTGCTTCCTCCTTCGAGGAACCTTCTAGAAGCTTGACTCATAGATCGCTCTGATGGCGAATGCTGGAATTATTCTTTACGGGCGTGTCACAGCCGTGCCCTTATTCAGTCTTTAACTGGACCCCTCTGAGTTAAGATCTACAGTATACCTGGACCACCTCAGTTCGGCTTGTCTAACACAGAGCCCGCCTCAAGTACTAGACGACCTACACTGAGAACATTCCCAGAACAGACACGGGGCCAGTCTAATTAACTGTACAGTATTTGGAACTGTAAATATCACACTGTATATATACACTAATCTTCTGTATAATTTATCCCTTTTGTGGAAGACGTGAACAATAAGTGGAACAATAATTATCGAAAGTCTCAGGCATTCTACTGATATCGACTGGGCTTTAAACATGCAATTTAATATTTAGTGAGACTATATACTGACAAGTCTCACTCCTCACAGGCCTACAAGCCATAGGCCTTACATACATATATACATACATACATACTGTACATACATACATACATACATACATACACATCTCGAGTGACTCATACACACACACACACGTACGCGCGCTTGTAAAAACCAACACATCTCTAATGACTCACAGACACATACACACATACAGTACGTATAGTTGAGACATGACTACACACACACACACACACTGATAACGTCAGAGGAAACAACGACACGAGGCCACCAGGAGCGACGACTCATCCTCAGTGTATCGCAGTACAGAAGATATACACGTCAGTTCCTGTTAGCCCCCCCCCCTCACTGCGCATCCTCCACCGCGCACATCTTAAGCAACACACTGACCACCAGGTATATATAAGTGTCCAGGTGTTGTGTGGATCATACCTCACCAGACAGGCAACCAGAGACGAATATCTAAAACCTACTCAGAACGTAATTGATTCACCCACCCACAACTCAAAACAATACTGAATCCTAACAAACATTACTCATAAAACATTACTCATATCCTGAGTCATCAACAATTGAAGGGTATTAAAACATCTCTCAACACCATACAAGATTCTTCCTGAAGTTCCACCTCCGAGACCCTGAGAGTGTGAGGAAGAATTATTGGCATTGAAGATCTTGTGTACCAGGACCCCAGGAGCCGCCGTCAGGATGGGGAAGGGACGAGACCTATTGGATCACCTACACCACCACCATACTGGTCAGTCTTATACTCAAAATATAGTTGTTTATTCTGAATTATAATTAGGAAGTAAAATACATCATCTCTCTAAATATGAGACGTAAACAAAAACGGTGATATGTATTGAACTTGTCAATACGTGTGTGTGTGTGTGTGTGTGTGTGTGTACGCTAAACAAGACACTCTCCATACTACAACCAATAACGTTCCATCCACAGAGCCACAGGGGGTTAAGCTGCGGACCGGATCAACCAGTAGCGTGAACAGCACCAGCAGCGACACCAACACTCCCTCGTCACACAAGACCAAGAAACAGAAGAAGAGCGACCGTAAGCACCACCACCTACTGCTCACCAACAGTCTCCTCTCCTATTTGTCTGTTAACCGTTGACTGTTGATCAATTAAAGGATAAATTACCACTAAGCTTGGAAATATTAGGTCTGAAGATATGCAAGAAGTTAATTTGTTCGACTCTACTTAATTTTAGGTTTTGTATTTTTATAATGAATACTCAACAACTGTGATGATATTATATTGATGTTTATATGTGCATGTTTTCTTCACCGCCTCACAATGCCAGTGATATAGGCATACAGGATATAAGACACGGGAAACATTAACCTAACCTAACCAAGCTTAATCCAACCCAGCCTAAACCTATCCTATCTTAGCATAGCCAAGCAGTCCTAACCCAACTTATTTTAACCTAATTAAACCAACCTCCCTAGATACACACACACACATGAACTGCTTCACGCGTACAGTCATCTAACCTAACTAAACCTAAATTAAACCAACCAAACCTAATCTAGCTGAACCTAGCCCAACCAAATCTAACCGAACCTAAACTAACATAACCAAACCAAACAATTTTTTTTATTATATATGGGCATTAGCCCACCCGGGCATAGGTCACTGACCCACATAGGGGCCTGGGGGGCGAACATATAATAATAATAATAATAATAATAATAATAATAATAATAATAATAATAAATACTAATAAATAAATAAATATATATATATATATATATATATATATATATTATATATATATATATATATATATATATATATATATGCAAGTAAATCACTGTAGGTGCGCGTGATCTAGGTATATGCTGATAACCACAAGGAAAGAAGAAAACACGAAGTTCCCAAGCGCTTTCGTGTAATTCACATCTCCAGGGGTGAGTACAGACTAGAGAGTAATACAAATCAAGGTGAATATATACAGAGGAGGGTGAGACCAGGTCCACAATGGTCAGGTATTAGGTAATGACCCTATTAATCTTTAAATAGCACACAACGGTTGGTGGTCAGGTCAGACGGTCAAGTGACCCGGCCTTCTCACCTGATCACAAATCTTCTTAATTACAAAATTGTCCAGCTTGTACATGCCCTTACTCAAATTCATGTTGAATGCTTCGGTATGTTTAATAAGACTAGATTCTATGATGTTCCTACTATCAATTGAATTACATGGTAATATTGAGGAGGCATTATCCCAGTCAATGCAGTGCTTGTTATCCCTCAAATGAACAAACAGAGCATTGGATTCCTGGCCTGTCCTAACACTGTATTTGTGTTGTTTAATTCTAGTTGCAAGATCTTTACCTGTCTGGCCTAAGTAAAACATATTACATTCCTTGCAAGGAACTTTATAAATGCAACCAATTGTGTTGTTGGGGGAGTTCTTGATTAACATTTGTTTAACAAGTGCATGAGTTTTTAAATGCCACATTGACGTTCCAGGTTTTTAGCTGTGCAGGAATGTGTGAGAAATTTTTGTGAAATGGTAATATTAAGATATTCTTATGGTCATGGGTGGGCTTGGGATCAGTTCTATAAAAAGTTTTCTTAGTAATGTTTAAGCATTTGTCTATGAAAGATCTAGGGTATTTAAGGTTTGAGCCAATATTATATATATATTTGTATTCCTCATCGATGAATTCCGGACTGCAAATTCTCAAGGCACGTAAAAACACTTGCCCGTCTCGAAAGACGACTTCATCGAACTCATCAAACTATGTATTAAGGATTGCAAATTCGAATTCAATGGGGAATATTATGCTAAAAAATTTGGTATGGCAATGGGTAATCCACTCTCACCTGTATTAAGCAACCTATATATGGAATTCTTTGAAATGAAACTATTAAGTAATATTTTACCACCCTCAGCAGTCTGGTTTAGATATGTTGATGATGTATTATGTCTCTGGCCATGTAATGAGGACCTAAAAGCTTTCCTGCCACAACTTAACAACTTAGCCCCCTCGATCAAATTCACTGTGGAATTAGAGCAAGACTGCAAATTGCCATTCCTAGACTGTCTGATACACAGAATAGGTAACACTTTTAAGTTCAGTATTTATAGAAAACCAACCAATGTGTGTTCATACATTCATTATTATTCTGCCCACCATAATAAATTCAAACAGTCAGTATTTTCAACAATGTTTTTACGTGCCTTGAGAATTTGCAGTCCGGAATTCATCGATGAGGAATACAAATATATATATAATATTGGCTCAAACCTTAAATACCCTAGATCTTTCATAGACAAATGCTTAAACATTACTAAGAAAACTTTTTATAGAACTGATCCCAAGCCCACCCATGACCATAAGAATATCTTAACATTCACCAGTAGGTGTCCCAGCAACGAGATCAAGGGATACATGGATAATATCGTGTGTGTGTCGCGTCGGTGACATCATCTCATAGCGTGTGTAAAGGCCTGGGACTTAGGGATAGAAATCCCTTACCAGTTTAATCAGGATCTTAATAAAGGAAAGACAAGGACCATGGTTTTCTGAGGAATAACAAACAAACGTTTGAGATTGACATCTCTTTACTATAAAAAATATAACACAAAACTCTGACACCACTCAACAAACCTCAAATAATTACGGGAGTCAAACAAATAAGGCAGTCAACAGTTAATGGAGTCAAACAATTAAAGGAAGCAAACAATTAAAGGAATCAAACAAATAATGGGAGTCAGCAATTAATGGATTCAAACAATTAAATGGAGTCAACAATTGATAGAATTGAACACTAAAGGGGAGTCAGCAAATAATGGAATCAAACAATCTTAGAATCAAACAATGAACAAATATTTCCTACGGCAGTGGCCCTGGGGGAAGGTTCTGGAACACGGTGATGCACACTCAGGGTAGGGAAGCGTCCATTCAACTCCACACTCGGGCGACGTCTTGAAATGGCAGGAGAACACCGGGGCACAGACGGAATGTGATGAACTGACGGTCGGGGAATGCTGTAGTGGTAGATGACCAGAGAGTTGACAGTTGATAGGTGAAAGTCTGGGAACACAGCCCTCGAGTCCAGGACCTATGAGATCACAGCCAGAATTTGACGGACAGCGGGGTAGCTAGATAGCGACTGTATGGCGGCAGGGTTGAATCTCCCGGTGACCAGGATAATGGCTGCCGTTCTCACCTCTGTCCAACCGCCCAAGTGTCGTCCGCACCAGCAAACAAGCGAGTTAGCAGCGGTAACCAGCAGGGAGATCGTTTCTGCCCTTACAGTGTGACTCTGATAATTAATCCTTGAGGAGGTGAAGATATATACTTGAGAATAAGTGCTCACTTGATATCGATACCAGGCAAAGTCTGATGATTATTAGATGTGCAAGCTGGAATATATTATCATGAGTTAAGGCTCAACCACTTAAGACAACACATAAATGCTTGAAGCTGAGATAATTGTGTTTCCTGGTGGTGAGTGATTGTCATACGCCCTTGATACTGTGGGTCGTCTTCTCTTTGATGTTGTTGGTGACGTGTTTGTTGATAGATACATAAAGTGGTTCTGTAAGGCATATCCTGGAGACATTGTTGACAGTTTTTCACCTTTATGATTTAATTAGAGGTAAATTATGTTCTTGCACTTGATATATAGCAAATTGTAAACAGAAAAATAAGAAATATTAATCTATTGTTGTTTTTTCAGGTAACCTACATTAATGATAAGATTGACAAGAGTCTTTCATCTGCTCAACATATCTGATGATCTAATCTTTAAGCATGCACGTACTCACGCACCCAAACATACCTCCCCCCCCCCCCCCACACACACATAGTATTATTACAGATACGAATAAAATATATATCAAAAACTAAAAAATCTCAACATCAGTCAAATCTTGTATCAACGAGGTCGTGATCTTAAAAATGGAACCACAACACCACGTGGATGATGACCTTCAATTGTGTCCTCTTAACACACCCACCAAGACCACAATATTGTCCCGGTGGTATAAATAATGAGACCGGTTACCTTGGTGGAGTCACTGCCTGTCTCAGCACTCACCCAAGATAGACGAAGTTGGTCCCAGTGTTTAGTATTGAACCAATTACAGCGCCACGGTGGGGGAGATCTACAACAGAGAGAGAGAGAGAGAGAGAGAGAGAGAGAGAGAGAGAGAGAGAGAGAGAGAGAGAGAGAGTCTGCTGAAGAAGAACATAGAAGGCTCACTCTCAGGATGGAGAAGCTACAAGACCTACTGGACACACCGCGCCACTATGCAGGTCAGTCTTGTTACAGGTCATGCAGGTCAGTCTTGTTACAGGTCATGCAGGTCAGTCTTGATACAGGTCATGCAGGTCAGTCTTGGTAAAGGTCATGCAGGTCAATCTTGGTACAGGTCCATACAGTTTCATTAATAAATAAAACAGTCATCCCGCTGTACATGACATATACAGTGAAACCTCTATTTAACGGACTATATGAGTGTAATCCGTTATATCGAGGTCCATTAGATGTGAAACCTCCATATAACAAACTACATGGGAGTGAGTACAGTCCATTATATTGAGGTCTATTATATATGAAACTTCCATATAACAAACTACATGGGAGTGAGTACAGTCCATTATATTGAGGTCTATTATATATGAAACCTCCATATAACAAACTACATGGGAGGGGGTACAGTCCATTATATTGAGGTCCATTATATATGAAACCTCCATATAACGGACTATACCACTTAATATCCGTTAAATGGAGGTTTTACTGGATAGAAACAAGTTCTTCACTACACCGTCTTGTTTATTCTTCACTACTACTAACAGAGCCGCCAGAGAGAGCTCACCGTCCGTACTCAGGAAACAACAACAGCAGTAACCACAGAAACCTTGACTCAGAAACAGGTAGGAACTTATCACAGAAGACAGCCAAGAGGAAGCCCATCACCCTACGTCAGGTGTTTTGTGACGGCCTTCTCCTTGCCTACGCCGTCAATAGTGATTATTTGGAGTTCTTTAGCAGCTATGAATTTTAAAGCCACTAAAGAGTCAACAACCTGTACGCTGTCTTCAGAGGCCAACCTTTAATCACTGAATATTTTGCGTTGTTGATCATTTTTATTCAGTATTAGTTGTCTTATGTTTTGTTATCTTTAGTATATGAAACATTCTGATTATTTTTGTTCTCAATAAATCCACAACGCAATGTATTTAATTATAAAAAACCTATTAATGAGTTGTTTATTTGGGAGATAAGAGATAAGTTATATACTGGGTACTATATTAGTTATGTATCTTTAATGTTTTTAGCCTTCAGACGCCCTGGGGTCAGACGGGTATTGTCATTGTCTGTACCGTCTGCCTGTCTGGGGTCTGTCTGTCTGTCTGTCTGTCTGTCTGGAGTCTGTCTGTCTGGAGTCTGTCTATCTGTCTGGAGTCTGTTTTCTCTTTTTTTCTCTTCATCATTCCTAGCCAAACTCCCCAAGGACCGTAGATGTGATGGGACCTTGTGAAGTAAAATTGTATCCCTTTAAATGCTGGATAGGACATGGATAGACGAACATACACGGGTACAACTAACCTTACCTAGCCGAGCCTAACCTAACCTAACCAAACTAAACCCGAACATACACGGGTACAACTAACCTTACCTAGCCGAGCCTAACCTAACCTAACCAAACTAAACCCGAACATACACGGGTACAACTAACCTTACCTAGCCGAGCCTAACCTAACCTAACCAAACTAAACCCGAACATACACGGGTACAACTAACCTTACCTAGCCGAGCCTAACCTAACCTAACCAAACTAAACCCAGTCCAATCTAATCAATCCTATCTTAATATATCCCAGCCTGACCTAGCCCAGCCTGACCTAGCCCAGCCTAACTTAACCTTTGCCAAACTTAAAATATAATAATTCAACCAACCTCCCTACCGACACACACACGCGTGAACTGCCTCACGTACAATACAGTCACTTGTGTCTCCTTCCCATCTTCATCAGTGTCGTACCTATGTTTTTTTTTTGTTTTTTTTTTGTTGGGGGGGGGGGGGGTGGGCTAGGCATTATCACCCACTGCTCAAGGTGCCAGGATACACTATCACCAGCAGCCAATACCGGTCAAAGTGTGCCTGGGTACACAATCACCGGTAGCTAGTATCTATAAGTTAAGGTGATAGCAATTAAAACACACACACACACACACCGCAATTGGGTCAACAAAGCATCAGAGACACAACATTACTCCGGGGTATAAAAGACCAGCGATAATAAGGGTGGTGTCAGACTTGCCTCAAACCAGGGAAGAGGAAGAACCTCCACGGCCACCCAACGATACGACTCGACCACCGTCACCACCAGAGAGTATTTGTCCTTTCTTCTCTGTATCAAGTTGCTGTGACCAGGAACAGGACCAGCCAGGTATAGCTACTTGAAGTTACTCGTCGTCAGCAGCGTCACCAACCAGAGAGACATACACACAAGGAAGAATACCGTGTAGAACCTTCGTCAGGATGAAGACACAATACCTAAAGAACCGCAGCGACCACCCTACAGGTTAATTGTTGCTTGAGTGTTGCTTCTCATATATTGCCGGTGTGTGTAATAATAATAATAATAATAATAATAATTAACGGTTTATTGAAAGAGCTTGGCAGCCAGAAGGTTGAAAATATACAGTTATATATTTGGGGAATGGGTTACGAATTACAAATAATATACAAGTAACATAAGTGACACAAATAAGATATATAATAACTAGATGGGGAAAAGCTCAAACTACAGTGCATTTCAACATAGTGACAGTGCAAGGAGTAGTGTTTACTGGGAGTGAATACACTGGTTTATTACAAGTTATTGATAATTTTTACAATGGTTGGGACTGGGCTGTTCTTATAGCAATCAGTTCGTGCACGTATGGGCTGGATGCGGTTGTGGTGTCGAACAGCAATTCTCGGGCTAGGGATCTCAGGTGGTAGTAGGAGCCGGTGTCGAGGATGGTGTAGAAGCTTCTTACCAAATTTGCAGATGAGGTCGTGGTGATGGTCAGTGAGAGTCGAAAGGGTCAGTGTGTTGAGCGCTTCTTGATATGTGGAGTAGGAAGGGGAGAGAATAATCTTGCATGCCCTCTTTTGCACTTTTTCTAGGTGTTTACGTTGTGTGGCATTTAGGGAGAAAGACCAGGTAGGGGAGGCATAGGTGAGCTTGGGAAGTATGAATGTTGTGTAAACACTGAGGAGCTCGGGTGCAGGAACTCCGAGGGACTTGAGTCGGCGGAGGAGGTGGAGACGGAAACTGGAGGATTTGACAACTTCACTGACGTGTGGTTTCCAATTTAGTTTGTTGTCTATGTGTGTGTGTGTGTGTGTGTGTGTGTGTGTGTGTGCGTGTGATTTTTCTCTATATACCATCATATATTACACACACCTGTACCTTCAACATCTAACAATTACACTTTTACCCAACAAGAAAACTAATCAAAGACATTTAATAACTTACAGGTGATGCAGACCCCCACCAGGAGATACTGAATACAATAACAACCACTAGTAAGTCCCCCACAAGACTACTGCCAGGTCGTATAAGTCTTGTCAGCTGCAGCAGTAGTGACAGTAACAGTGACAATGACAACAACAGTGGCAATGACAACAACAGTGACAGCAACAACAACATTACCAGCACAGAAGAAGGCGGTCACAACACCTGCAAGAGGAGGAAGTACAACAAGAAAGACATCATACGGGAGGGGATAATACAAGGTCTTCTGATGCACTTGTCTGTGAACAGCTTGTGGGCAGGTTCACAGACACACCTACCTAACGGAAAATATGGAGAGGAAAAATCCGTTATATCAAGGGTTCGTTAGAAATGAAACCCAAATATAACAGATTATATGGAGAAAGAAGCCCGTTATATCGAGGGTCCGTTAGAAATGAAACCCAAATATAACGGACTATATGGAAAGAGAGAAACCCGTTATATGGAGGTTCACTGTATTCTTGAAGAGGCTGTTTATTAATGGAAGCTTAGATCTAGAGAATATTGTACTGTCTTGGAAATAATAACATACTAACCATCAGAGGTTTACTGTACTCAATCCAATATTAACTCTATACCAAGGAAGATAACATGGGGGTATATAAACGCTAATTAAACTCATTATAATAGACCAGAGTTCAGAAGTGAGTTACGGATTCAGTACTGTATTATTTTTCATGTATTTGTATAATTCTGTTGGTAATGCATTAATAATTTCTGTGTTTACTTCTAATTATATAAATAACAATAATCCTCATTAAGGGATAATTTATATACCTTAGTGTAAAATATTCCTGTATTGTAAAGTTATTCATTATATTTAAATTATAATATATAGTTAAGATATATAATTATGTTATAGTCTATGTTGAGTGAATATAGTTATGTTGCTGTCTATATTATAGTTGTTTACTGCCCAATTATAATGATCTAATTACCACTATAACAGGTAACCGGGAACACCTGCAGTTAAAGTTATATAATTAAATGTTCTCATGTTATTTACTCTGTTATGTCACCTTGCCAGGCCGGATGTTGATGTTTCTGTTGTAATAAAACTCGTAATTTATAAACTAATAAATATTCACCCAATCATAACTACTCGTGTTTACCTACGTTATTTGGGGTCTGTCCTCGGAGTGATTTTAGCTGTAGAGTTGTTGAGTTAATTATTATGAAGCTCCACCAGCGTCCTAACCTAACCGAGCCTAACCTAACCTAACCTCCACCAACGTCTTAATAACTAGATCAATGTGTCCGATTTTGTCCGATTTTTTTCTCCGCAAATCATCAAAATATAATACATACACATATTGTGCACCTTCATTATACCTTAAGCTCCTTGACATGTATCATCTCATGTATCCCTGGTAAGGCTTGACGTGACCTCTGAGGGTTCATGGTCATCAGGTTCAGAACCCCTGGACTAGATTACAGTTAAATGAGACTTAAGAATACCATGGGTTTATCTGGAGACACTGAAAAGAAAGAGGGGTAAATATATTGTTTCTTAGGAAGGAGAGACGTTAGTAAAGTGTGTGTGTGTGTGTGTGTGTGTGTGTGAAACTTGGTAAAGTACAGTACAGCCTAGGAGGGGCACCAGCAGGGATGGGGATTTAAAATCATCGTCGCACAATTCAGGTGGGTGTCTGATGTCTCTGACGCTGACACTGTACATATAAAATAAAAATAATGGTTGCCCCTCGTGCATGAGGAGGTTGGCTCTAGGGCCACCTACTGTAGGTGTAGAAGCTGTTGCCAGCACAAAGGCCACAACCTAAGTTAACGAATTGTATGACAGTGTCAAGGAATAGTCCAAGAAGACCGGACAACTCGCCAACTGCACTGGTTAACCATTACGCCGAACATGATCCACAATCAAAATCATCCAGGCAGGGCCGTCCCTAGGAGGGTGCGGGGCCCGGGGCAACTCAGCCACTGCGGGGCCCCAGATTATGCGGTCAGAGGAACCCACCCCAACCAACCCCCATGGGACTGTCGCTATGGATGGTAAGGTCACGGTTGCGATGGTGGCGTAAGCCGTCAGGTCAGATTAACCAGTTAACAGGTAATGTGTCCGAGGTCACTGGGTCTAGTGCTGGGCCCCGCGGGACCCCCCACACGCGCGGGGCCCCGGGCGGTCGCCCCTGTTCACCCCCCTCCCCCCCTGCTGGGTACACAGAGACAAAAACATAAAGAAACTTGACCATAATTTCACTCTGTCCGGGAGACGAATCCGGAACCCCTCGTTTGTGAGACGAGCAGCTGACCATTACACCACTTGTCGTCTAGAAGGAAACACACACGTGTAGTAACAAAACACAACATGAGTCTCCGGTGTTAAAAGAGGTGACGTCAGAGATAACTTAATCAGCAGCATGGGTTACGGGTGTGGTGGGTGAGTCAGTGTTGATCACAGTATAGAGTAAAACCATCAGGTGTGTATTTCCTGCAGGAGCTTCAAAACACTGAGATACTCGTATAATGACAGTGTCTCCTCTCCATCTTACCTGGCTGCCTGACACCGAGAGATTTAGTGTTTACTGTGAACCTCACCAGTCTCACACTGGTCAACTGTGTGAGCTCATTCAAAACCAGACTTAACCAACACTGGCGCAGGTACAGATACATTCTGGAGCAGGTGTGTGCATGACCAGCACTTACCAACAGTGTGTAAGAGAGACGTAACCGACTGCCCAAACGTCTAACAGGCCAGTTACTATCACCAAGATGATAACTTTAAACGTGGTTATTAATTGTATACGTTCTTGCACAAAGGTACAGGTACTTGGACACGAACGGAAACAGAACAGATATATGTACTGTACATACACGGACAGACAGATGGATACACAGCTATACAAGAACATGGATATACAGTACTGTATGAGAGAGAGAGAGAGAGAGAGAGAGAGAGAGAGAGAGAGAGAGAGAGAGAGAGAGAGAGAGAGAGAGAGAGAGATATTAATGAGCTACGAATAAACCCAACTAAATGTAATCCGACTTAACTAAACAAAAGATTACAGTACTATCAACAATTTTATCTAAACTAACCTAACCAAGTCTAGCAATATTAAGAGTAGGCAACATAAGGGCAGGTTTAATATTGTCTACCATGTTGTGTGGAACAGTTAAGGTTCAAGACACCTTTGTATCACAGAAAACGAAACCGTCAGTGTGTGTGTTGTACCTGAACGTCCATCACTTTAAAAATACAGCATAAATAAAACCATTTTGAGTTCTAATATAACCTAACCTAACCTAACCTGAAGATTTACAATTTGAAAAACTACCTGAGTATTGAGCAAGCATTTTAACTAACTCAAAATACCTCCTCCTTACTACCAACCCACAGCAGGATGGCAATTAACATACAGTACATCTACAAGAATAAATATGTCGCTTACAATTCCTTACATACGGTGAACAATATTACACAATTATGTTTTCCCCACTTAATAAAAAAACTAACCTAACCTAACCATTACAGATATATATCATCTTTGTATTTGGTGATAAGAAAGGCTAGTCTTCTGTTTAACATATAGACAACTTACTTTTAATTAGTATATTGTTTGTATACTCCTACATGGCAAGTTGTATACATGCTTTGTCTATATTTATACACGTTGAGTTGTATACCAAGATTGTCTATATACATATTCCATCTATTTAACTTGTATACCGATTTTTGTTAATATCTATTAATCTATCTATTAATAAGAAGACGACGGAATGACCAACTAACATTCGGCATCATCACTACGGTTGAAATTTGCATACAGGTAAATTATTATCACTCACAGGTAAAGAAGAAAATGGTTCATATAAGCCTTACCATTTATTATTAACCTATGATCACAGTTAGTTTTGTTACTGTACGTCATTATTAAATCTAAGAATAAATACAAAACAACACAAGAATATTTTTGTTTTGCTCTTGACATATAATTCTATTTTTCATTTGTTCTTCTTCCCGTTTAACAGGTAATAGTTGCCATTAACGGTCAACATACACGTAGGAGAGGAGACTGTTGGTTAGCAGTAGGTGGTGGTGCTTGTGATCGCTCTTCTTCTGTTTCTTGGTCTTGTTGTTTGACGAGGGAGTAGTGACTTTGACCTTGTCTGACCTGTCACTGTAACCAAGACTGCAAATGTCACTGTTGCTGCGGCTGCTGTCACTGCTGGTACTATGGACGCTACTGGACCATAGCCTCACCTTCAGCGGGTCTGTGCATGTAAAATTAGTTGCAGTATTTCCCATAACCCCCGCACACACACACACACACACACACACTACAACAAAATACAGCCCACAAGAGCCCGCACCGATAGATATAAGAACAGCACCATCCCATCTATTTTTAAAATAATAAACAACTCCTGATTTATGTACTGTACAGCCCTGTAAATGTATTCAACGCATATTATATCATTATGTCTAAATCAAATGTAAGTCTGTATATTTTCAGCCACCGGCTGCAACTCTATTAATAAACCGTTATTATTATTATTATTATTATTATTATTATTACACACACATACCTTAACCTCAGCGTAATAAGATATAATGAAGAAAAACAAGTTAAACAACAACTAATATTACATAATTTACTAATACCAACATGAGGTGATATTCCAACTGCCTAACTTCATGTGCCAAAGGAGGACTCAACACCGACCTGTATGGTGATGGTGCAGGAGGTCCAGCAGGTCTCGTCCCTTCACCATCCTGACGGTGGGTCCTCACACAGGGTCTTCACCAACTGTAACTCTGTCTCTTAGTTCAAGGTGGATTGTTTAGAGAGATGGCTGGCTTCAATGACAACTGATGTTATTCACGTCTTGATGGTAATTTAGTGTCTGACTCTAACGTTATGGCGTTATTGACTGCCCCTCAACAGCTAGGGACTTTATGCAGAAATACGATGTTAATGTTGTCAGGTGACTTGAGTCGTTACTGTATATTTCAACTTTTTCCTCTGAGTAACTGGTCAGGTATGAAACTCAGGTGAGATCAACACCTTTATATACCCTGGGCCAGTGTTGTGGTATGTGAGAGATGTTTAGTGGGCGGAGCCGGAACTGATATAAATCAGTGGTGAGTTGAGTGATAACATCTACTGCGACACTGATGCTCACTGGCTGATGGGTCCTTATGGAGACCTCACCTCGCTATTTCCTGTAACCTTATCACTGTGTGTGTGTGTGAAGATATCAATATTGAAACTTAAAACGTACAAGCTATATACAAACCAGGGTTCACATTCTAAAAAAGACATACTGTAATGTTTCACTGTACATGTAAACATTTATCTTAAGTTACGACTTTTAAACTGAAGCATAAAAAGACAACTTAAGCTTTCAGTAACGAGCAGCCAGGGAGGGGGTGAGGAGGACAACCTATGTTAAGTCTCAGACTCTAGGCATCTGACTTTCCTTCTGTCGCCACAAGATCGCCATCCATATAGACGTCTTCATCAGGACCAAGGCCATAGCACAGTACCCGGTATGGCTCACACTGGTGATAAACCTAATCAATTCCTCCCATACGACGAAGTGATAAGGTTCTGAGGTACTGGCATGAATGGATGGTATCTACAGCAACACAAGGACACGAGGTAGTTCTCAGTAAGTAGTCAAGTTTTCTTTCACAAGAACTAAATCTATTTTGCTCTTTATATTTAGAGAAATTTGTCTGCAGCATCAGATAGCAGGAGGTGTTTCGTAGAACTCAACTGTACAGACCCTGACAAAGCTGAGACAACCTCCCACTAGCGGACTATCGACCGTGGAGGAGAATCATACCGATGAAATATAGGAATTATTAAATGAATTTCCGATTAATTTATTGTTTACACACAACTAAGTTATTAATAATTTTAATTTTTGTATTTGTTTGAAAAATCAATGCCATACACAAGCTTCACTATTATGTAAAAAATGCAAAAAATGTATGTGTTGAGGCTGACACTCCGCTGACAGAGAGACAACAATACTCCCAGACACAGATCCGTACCGCCCCCACAATATGATCTACAACATAGTGTTCTGTCTTCCAGTAACAAGTACATCTTTCTCTACATGTATTAGTCGTAGATGCTTCGTCATTACAAACAATAAAATTTAAGTCTGGAAGGATACTCGTATAATTAAAAACGTTGGTGTAGATAAGACCTTTTCCTGGTATATAAAAAAACATACAAAGTTAAACCATTTTTACCTTTAGAAAAATATCCAAAATCAGGTCTGAAAACTAATAAAAATAAACTGTGTAGCCATGGTTATATTTTCACAGACAAAAACGATGGATAAATAGCAAATATCGAGACTTTCTATACCGTAGTTCTGACCTTTTTCCTTTCTTTCTTTCTTTCTTTCTTTCTTTCTTTCTTTCTTTCTTCCTCCTCTGTACCACTTTATATATATGTTTCTCTCCCCATCTAATTCCCTTCTCCATTCTCTCTAGCTCGTATCTCTGTATTTCTCTCCCTTCTCTCTACCCCTGTCTTTGTGTATCTTTCTTTCTCTCTCCCAATAACACAACATCCACCCAAACCCAACACTCAAAGAACACACCTAACCTAACCTAACCCTTAAAGAACACACCTAACCTAACCTAACCCTCAAAGAACACACCTAACCTAACCTAACCCTCAAAGAACACACCTAACCTAACCTAACCTAACCTAACCCTCAAAGAACACACCTAACCTAACCTGACCTGACCTAACCTAACCTAACCTAACCTAACCTAACCTAACCACTTCACAACACACTTTCATCTCCTTATCAACGCGGCCGCGGCTACTACTCTTTCTCACAAAACTTACATGACTCTTAGAACTGATTAAACCTCACAAGATAAACTAACCTTCCACAGTTATTTGATGGGTTTAGACTCTGTTTTAGTGATGGTGTTTTAGTGATGGTGTTTTAGTGATGGTGTTTTAGTGATGGTGTTTTAGTGATCGTGTTTTAAAGATCGTGTTTTAGTGATGTGTTGAGGGGTGGGTGTGGAGGGGTGGGTGTAGAGGGGTGTGGTGTGGGGGGGTGCGTGTAGAGGGGGGTGAATGTGGAGGGGTGGGTGTATAGGGGGGGTGGGTGTAGAGGGGTGGGTGTGGACGGGTGGGTGTAGAGGGGGTGGGTGTGGAGGGGTGGGTGTAGAGGGGTGGGTGCAGAGGGGGGTGGGTGTAGAGGGGTGGGTGTGGACGGGTGGGTGTAGAGGGGTGGGTGTAGAGGGGTGGGTGTAGAGGGGTGGGTGCAGAGGGGGGTGGGTGTAGAGGGGTGGGTGTAGAGGGGTGGGTGTGGACGGGTGGGTGTAGAGGGGGGTGGGTGTAGAGGGGTGGGTGTAGAGGGGTGCGTGTAGAGGTGTGGGTGTAGGATGTAATGTCACTTCATCTGAATATGTGGAACTTCACTTCAAGAGGATTAGTTTCTGAAGGTGAGGACGATGTAGAGAGGTGTGTGTGTGTGTGTATAATAATAATAATAATAATAATAATTGACGGTTTATTGAAAAAGTTCTGCAGCCCGAAGGCTGAAAATATACATTGGACATAAATGACTTATTACATACATTGGTGGTTTAACAAAAGCCTTCATTAGAGAAAGGTAAAGGAACATACAGTGAACATACAGATTAATGTAGGTGTTGAACAGCAAACACGTAGTGTAGTAACTCCCTCCCAGATGGTGTTAGGAGGGACCTCACGTGGTGTAGTAATTCCCTCACAGATGGTGGTATGAGGGACCTCACATGGTGCAGTAATTCCCTCACAGATGGTGGTATGAGGGACCTCACGTGGTGTAGTAATTCCCTCACAGATGGTGTTATGAGGGGCCTCACGTGGTGCAGTAACTCCCTCACAGATGGTGTTATGAGGGACCTGACGTGGTGTAGTAATTCCCTCACAGATGGTGTTATATGAGTGAGGTGTGGTCCCAGGCCTTCCTATCGTAGACGGATTAACACATCGCTGGTTGTGTTGGGTCTCACGGGCCGTTGTCACTGGGTACCTGGGACCTCACTGTGTGAAGGTTTACTTGGGTACGACTGTTACTGTTGAGTTGTTCTCACTGACTTCAGCACTGTTCACCACTGTTCACCTCTGTTTAACACTGGTTCCATTCCTTTCCTAAATGAAATTGTAACTTCTGGCGAGAACTTGTTGATATTCCGGTGGGGAGGAGGGTTCAGGGGAGGGAGTTGGTATGGGCCAACTTAACAGTTGACCTGGCTGCTCCGAGAGGAGCGCCAGGTACGTCTTGACCCTTCGGTGGTCAAGGATGTAGTGTGAGTGTGAGTGTGTGTGTGTGTGTGTGTGTGTGTGTGTGTGTGTGTGTGTGTGTGTTTATCAAAGGTCTTAAGACAAAATTTATGTATCTTATAAAATAAAACATATCAATAATATAATAATAATTATCAACAGTTTCCCAGAAAATTTTAATCACATAATACTTGTGTGTCAGTTTGTTGTGTCCCACATGTACATACTGGACAGTCTTATATTTTGGTACTGTACTGTATATTAAAAAGCGTATCTCTCAACTTGTGTCCTGGGTTTGAGTCCTGTCTCGTTACAGATAGAAGAGTGTTATCCAATGTGACCCTCTCTACCAAGCATCACAAATTTCCTCAGAGTACTCCAGTTTCCTGCTGCAATAACACTGGACAACAAAGTTCATAACAAAGTAACAAAGAACAGGCCAACCACCCCTTCCGAACGGCTATTAGGCTGATGAGTGATGAACCGATAAATAAACGATACCAAAAAGATACAGAGACCTGGAACACCTTCCACAGTCTCCCCTTAACTCCACCCTCATTTTCTTTCTTGTTAAGTCTCCAGGTGTAACTCGGACCGTAGACTTAATAGCCACAGGTCAGCTCAGTCAAGCAGTCGGTCATTTCTCTGTTACGCACTGGTGGCAGGTACTGGATATGAATGGGCTCTGAAATGTACCAGGAAGACGCGACAGTGTTGATTAAGTCTGTCGTTAAACCAGCTCACACTCGGTGCCGTCCCCACACTCCTGGGTCGTGTTGTTGAGTTAGTAAGATACAACGTGGTACTATTCTCTTACAGCATTACCCTCTCATACAGGTAAATGCTCAGTCTCAAACTAGTGGATGGCCGCCCCATTAGAGGTCACAGTTTCAAGTTAAAGAAGCTATCAGTACAGCAAATGCCAGCACCAACTTCTTTAGAGGAAGAGTTGTGACCTCACAACCTGCCAGTGTTGTGACAACACACAGTGTGAGTTCCTTTAAGACCACACTTGACCAACACTGACACATGTCCAGGTACACTCAAGATTCTCTACGTGTCCAGTACTTGTCAACAGTGTGTAACAACAAATCGACCAGTAAGCTAACACGTGGCACAGAGGATAAAATAAAGAAAATCAAACAACGCGGATTACTGCAATACAATTATGTATCAGTGGTTATAATCTTTGGCTACAGTCCACAAGTTTGTACTACAACAACAGTGTATATCAAGTGTGAAAATGTTCCAAGATAATGAAGAGCAAAAATTACTTAGTATTATGTCTTAATAGATTAAGTAGTATTATATAACAAAGAGCTACAGCATAATGATCTATCAACACACACACACACACACACACACAGACACACACACACACACACACACAGACACCACTCACCGCCGTATACTTATGTGTCCCTGTTAACATAAGTACTGCTGGGGACGTGTTCCCTAAACCAACACATCTCTATAATTGATTGACATCCCTGATTGGTTAACACTTCTATGATTGATTAACATCCGTGTGATACGTTAACATCCCTGGTTGGTTAACATCCGTGTGATAAGTTAACATCCCTGGTTGGTTAACATCCGTGTGATAAGTTAACATCCCTGGTTGGTTAACATCTCCATGATTGGTTGACTCCTCTATCACTGGTTAACAGACAGGTAGGAGAGTAAGGTGGAGGTGAAGAGCAGGTCCTCCTTCTTGTCACCCTTCTCGTGCTGTTTCTTCTTGGAGGACGAGCGGCTGTTTGAGAGTAAGGTGGAGGTACAGAGCAGGTCCTCCTCCTTGTCACCCTTCTCAAGCTGTTTCTTCTTGGTGGACGAGCGGCTGTTTTCATTAAAATTGTGGCCGCTGTTGTTGTTACTGTTACTGGTGTTATTGTTGCTGTTACTGTCACTCTTGTTACTGTTACTGCTGCTCTTGTTACTGTTACTGCTGCTCTTGCTACTGTTACTGGTATTGTTACGTCTGCCACTGCTGTAGGTGATATCAGTCGCTGACAGAAGGCTGACGGTGACGGGGTCTGTGGAGGCAATAGCAGTTATAGTCCGTATTTCCTGTCTGTACTCTCCACCAACTGTCAAATTTCAGATCCAGGTGAAGGAAACCCACACAAAAAAAAATATTACCTATTCGTTTATACAGGAAGAATAATGACTACAGTGTCTTATATATTATGAAGAATAAAGAAATATGGCCCTCCTCTGTGTGTGTGTGTGTGTTATATGGATGAATGTGTTACTTGAATGTATCTAACTTATGTACATGTATGATTTATATTTCTCTATATGTCACACTAAGATACTTATGTTTTTATATGTGGAATTATCTTTTTGCTTACAATGCATATTAATTCGTGTGGTCTTTCTCAGCGTATTTTATCGTCTTAGGCGGATGGTTAACAGTGTAACTGGCACACACACACACAGACAAATGTAAACATTCCCCCTAAAGCCAAAACCTTCTCTATATGAGGACCAACACTCACCTATATCGTTGTCAGACTGATCCAGGTGGTCCAGGTGGTCCAGGTGGTCGTGGCTTCATCCTCTTGACAGGGGCGTGATCAACACAACCACCTTCCTCTGCCTCTGTAACCTCCTCTCCCCCTGGTGGCTGGTGATGCTGTTGACACACACACCTCAGAATACTAGTTGGTCTTGGTGACACTTGATGTTCTTTACGTCTTGTTATGGATGTAGAAGCTCTATTACTCACGGTCGATCTCCAAAAACTAAGACAGATTTCGCCTTCTTTCCCCGTGATGGTACAGGTGTGACGCCCAGGTGAACACGCACACCTTTTATATTCCCGCCGCTAAATAGTAATCCTGGAGAAGGCGCAGTAGTCCATGCGCAGTGTACGATGACGAGAGCTGTTAAACCTGAGGAGAGGGGATGGAGAGTGGGGGCTGCCTGGATCGTCGGTCGGCTGGGAGGGGGGGGAGGTACTGATAGCCTCTTAGGTGATACAGGTGTAGGTGGTTGGCTGCCTCCTCACGGTCACCCAGCCTTTCTATTTCTAATCTAGTATCATCGTTTGTGTGTGTGTGTGTCTAGCCATTTTTTTTTACGTCTAGGTAGGTGTGTCTAGCCATGTTTTTCGTGACTTATACAAGTGTCTGGCTATGATTGCCGTGAGTGTCTAGGAAGAAGCGTGCCTGCCTGAGTGTACAGTAAGTATGCATGTGTTTGTATGTATACCTTTGTGTGTCCGCTTACGTGTGTGTATTTCCGTGTACGTGTTTCATAATTTGTGTATCCGTGTATAAGTGTTTGTCTACGCGTTAGTCCATGTTTGTTAACTCTAATGGTATTAAGACATTTATCAAGCTCTCAAAGCCAAGAAAGTTTTAACTTAGTTGCATATCATTCTCAAGCTGAATTTAATTACACCAAAATAAAACAAATTACTTACGCCAGTTTTTTTCTCCACAGAATGGTAAAAAATATAGCTTCGTTCTCTCTCCATCAACGCCCACGCCCCTTAAGGTGTTCCCGACCAGACACAAGAAAATCTTTAAACTCCCATCTTTTTTTTATGTTCTTGTGAGGTTCAAATTAAGGGTTACTATTTACACTTAAGATACACTATGTCAAAGTTTTATCTTACGAGACAGCCAGGCCACACTGAGGGTCGAGAATACCTGACACACACACACACACACACACACACACAGTCACCTAGAGGAGAACTTAGACCCACAACCTGAAGGTGAATCACTCACTCACTCAATAACAACTCCATAACTCTCGCCAAACACTCGGTAACTAACTCCCTGCCTTCAGCTGGGGGTCACTACTGCTGCAGCTCGTGGTGGCGGGAGATCAGCAGTTACTTAAACAGGTAAGGTCGACGATTTTCACACACCATAGAGCGATAACGTCAGCGTGTTTAGATACAAGATAATGCTTGTACTGAACCAGGCGCTAATAAGGAGCCTGTGTCAGTACATACACCTTGGGACCACTGGAACCCTTACTACTCCACAGTACGAGTGTGACGTAGAGTTCCTCAGTGACAAGGAAAGCTGTGTGTCAGATGAGTGGCATTCTCAGGTAATTTATGACAATATTATTATGTAGATATATACAGTATGTAGTGTTTGAAAGACATTTTAACCTAGTTAGTCTCTAAGCTTATTGCCTATTTATTTTATATATTTAAAATAAGCATCACCCACATGTGTTACGATTTAGAGGACATGTGGGCCAGAGGTGTTAACGACACTGGTAACCTGACATTCCTCGATCTGTATCTCTGGTAGAGGACTCCAGCGAGTTGAGCTGCTGGTGTCAGGCTTTACACCTCGTCTTACACGTCCTCCGCTTCATATATCTGTTATTCCACCTCAAATAATTGCCACAGGATCTGGAGGTACAAGACACACGTTTGTCACCTATGTTACTAATCTTCCCACGAGTCAGCCATCACCCGCCCCGCACGACACCGCCACGTGATCAGTGCCTGTTCTGTCTTGGTGAGATTACTTGCACGCGTCTACAGACAGTTTAATCAGCCGGGCATTGATTACATCACGCCTCACTGAGTACTAAGTCCAGGTTACAAATCATATACTGTATACAAACAAGGCCGTGAAGTGAGGGCGTATGGTGAAGGCGTGTGGTGAGGGCGTGTGGTGAGGGCGTGTAGTGAAGGCGTATGGTGAAGGCGTATGGTGAAGGCGTGGTGTAGTGGGGACAGTAACACCCATTATTACAAGCACAGTAACACCCATTATTACAAGCACAGTAACACCCATTATCACAAGCACAGTAACACCCATTATCACAAGCACAGTAACACCCATTATTACAAGCACAGTAACACCCATTATCACAAGCACAGTAACACCCATTATTACAAGCACAGTAACACCCATTATCACAAGCACAGTAACACCCATTATCACAAGCATAATAACACCCATTATTACAAGCACAGTAACACCCATTATCACAAGCATAATAACACCCATTATTACAAGCACAGTAACACCCATTATCACAAGCACAGTAACACCCATTATCATAATCACAGTAACACCCATTATTACAAACACAGTAACACCCATTATCACAAGCACAGTAACACCCATTATCATAATCACAGTAACACCCATTATCACAAGCACAGTAACACCCATTATTACAAGCACAGTAACACCCATTATTACAAGCACAGTAACACCCATTATTACAAGCACAGTACCACCCATTATTACAAGCACAGTAACACCCATTATCACAAGCACAGTAACACCCATTATTACAAGCACAGTAACACCCATTATCACAAGCACAGTAGCACCCATTATCACAAGCACAGTAACACCCATTATTACAAGCACAGTAAGGTAGTGAAGATCATAGACCATATCGTTTAGTTTAACTTCCGCCTTCAGGTTATCATCAGAGGCTCCGGCTGGCTGACAACGTTATCGTCCTGTTAGTAACCGTGACTAGTGACTTGTGGTAGTTCAGGTCCCACCCCGCCTATCACGGACCTACTTCATCTATCTTAACTTTAGCCGCCATTACATTATGTCTCAGCCAGCCACTGGGGTATTATGTCTCACCGCAAGGGTAATATATCTCACCACAAGGGTAATATATCTTAGCAACTAAGGGAGACATATTGTTTCTCCTGCCTCTATATGCCAATAGAGTGTATTACTGAAGCAACTATATAAAAATCTTGCCTTTTTTTTAGAGATATTTCCTGAATAAATATTTCCTTCTTGCGAGATAATCTGATAAAAGCCAAAATATACTCAAATTCGCCCTCGTCTCGTTTCGTTTCGTTTCGTTTCGTTTCGGTTCGTTTCGTTTCGGTTCGGTTCGTTTCGTTTAGTTTGGGTTAGGTTCGATTCGGTTCGTTTCGTTTCGGTTCGGTTCGTTTCGTTTCGTTTCGTTTCGTTTCGTTTCGGTTCGGTTCGTTTCGTTTCGGTTAGCTTAGGTTAGGTTAGGCAAGCGTAAGTTCGGTTTAGGTTAGGTTTACGGTGGTTACTCTCCAGGTGAAATTAACTGGAATGTCTAATCTTCAGGTGATTCCTCGAGACGTCATCACTCACAGATAAAGTCTTATAAATAATTTCGAGAACGACGTAAAAATTATAGCAGAGTTACCCAAAGAAAACATATTTTGAGATATTCTTCACAATAGCTCAGGCTCTTCCTCCGTTGTTCATCTGTTTGAGTAAAAAATACGTGTGTAAATTCATCATATTTTAACGGCCTTAACAGGTACTGACACATGTAAACAAAGTATGTTATATGAATCACTATATTCTTAGCATAATAACGTTTAATTACAAGTGTTACGTCATCATAGTGGTGTTAATAACGGGGTACATAACGTTATATAAACATAGCGGCGTCGGTGTCTTGTCTCTATAGAGGAGCCGACAGGTAGACGCAAATGGTGCAGTACGTGGACACCTGCTGATCACGACGCCTCACTGCTCAGAGGTTCGGAGATTGTTTTTGTAACCCGTAAGTATTGGTGTGATAATCCCCCATGTTGTAGTAGAGTTACAGTGCATTGTTGACGCCATTGGGTTGATGGTTGGGGCCTATCAAGACAGATATATCTGTCTAGCCGCTGCCACAGAGCCAAGTGTGTGGTGAGGGCGTGTAGTGATGGTGGCTGGTGATGGTGTGTGGTTAGGGCGTGTGGTGAGGACTAGTGGTTAGGGCATGTAGTAAGAGTGTGTGGTGAAAGTACAAACTGTGCCCCTAAACACAGAAAAATGAGTGAGTGAGTGTGTGAATGAGTGTGTGTGTGTGTGTGTGAGTGAGTGAGTGACTGAGTGAGTGAGTATGTCCCCCACGTGTTAACAATAATACTACCAGACACATCAACACCAACACGAGGTATACTGGACTTACTGGTAAATCTCCCCTCCTTCCTTCCCTTCCCCCCCACTCGTCAACATAAACTAGGGGAATATTCCCTGGCCTTCCCTGGGCTTTGGGGGGAAAAACTACGCCACCGGAGGGCAAAAGTAGTCGTTTTTACCCTAATTTCGGTGAACCTGCGAAGAAATGACCAAGAAATTCTCAAGGTTTATGATCTATTTCGCATTCATTTTTCACATGAAATAACCAACCTTCAGGTAATGATTATATATTGTGGACTTTCTCTACCTTGTGGACTGAATTAATTGTTTATTTTAATGATCAACAGGTATAATCAACATCAAGTCATACTGGTAAGTTCAGGATATGTTTAGATGTAATTAATAATTCTCAAACACAATAATCTCCCCGTCGTGTGGTAGTTCCGTAAGGCAGATAGTTTATAGAACAAAAACCACTCGACAATGACCCGTTTTGAAGGCCAACACACCCAACTAGGATATAACCTCCCTAGTCGTCTCCCACCCTCGAACCCACGTCTCCAACATTACGTCTTCAAGGTGTTACTTACTGCTCCACCATTGGCGGTAGTTAGTGTACATATCATATTATAATTGAGGGGTTTTACTGGGAAGAGAAATGTGGGTGTAGTTACCTGAGTCCCTGTGGCAAGGTAAACAAATACAGTTTTTCTCCCTCTCTCTCACTTTCTCAACTCAAATTTCTTCCTTTTATTCATATTTTACCTCATTCTACATTCCTGATTTCTCCTTCTGTTTCTTCCTCTCATCTCTTACATCCTTTCCTTTTCCCTTTCTCGCTGTGTTTCCTTCCTCTTTTCCTTTCCTCCTTCTCCCCCCTCTCCTCCTTCTTTCCCCTTTTCCTTATCTTCCCTTCCTACTTCTCCTCTTTCTCTCCCTTTCTCCTCTTTCTCTTCCTCCTCCTCTCCCTCTCTTCACCGTCTATCAAGCTCAATCGTTGTTCTATATTATGTAGTGGTTCCTGGTAGACGTCACACAGCACGTTACGGTCGACTCCTCTCATACATTGGTTACAACTGTACGTATCACACACACACACACACACACACACACACACACACACACACACTTGAGCTACTAACCCACGAGATGCTGGTTCAACCCTAGGCCAGTGGTGCGGTATACTAAGGGGTGGTGGACGCTGAGCTGGTTACTGACTTACAGATAAGGTGTATAATGTGTTAGGCTATTACTGATAAAGACTCATAGATATTATACTCATTTATTATAAGTCTGTATGATTATGTACTTAAATAGATGGTATCCTATATATTATTAATAGATCATTTACGATAATTAATTCTTTAGAGGTTATTATTAACTAAGAAATGCATCACGCTCCAAGCTGTTATTATTCTCTATGTTATAATAAAGACTGGGATGATAAAGGATAGTTCTTCTCACAAATCAACATCAAAACTCACGTCGGTAAACAGTCGTCAATCTTCCCAACAAAACACCTTTACCTATTAGTTATATTGTGTTGATAATATGTGTTCCCTTCTGCCTAATTCTTCAACTTTCTTTACATTTTATTCACTACGACATAATACACGACATATCGAGAACCACAGGTAACCTTCCCACACATTACCCTACTTTTTGTCTTACACGGTAGACTTAAGCATAACGGGTGGTGGTGGTGGAGATACTTACCTGTTTCTGGGATCATTTTACACATGCATGGTCCGGTCCCCTTCTGTACAGCGGTGATTATCCCCCCCCCCCACCAGTTTCAGACCATCGGAGACCAAGTGTGACAAGAGACCAGCTCATCCTCCACCCCCCCCCCCCCCCCGGGTCGTGAACACCCTCAAGATATACTTAAGGATTACGGCTCATACGCCAGTTATTAGATGCACCAGCGCTGTACACCTGTGATGGTCAGGCTGTTTCCACCACCTTCATTTCCCCTAAGCCGCTATTAGAACCTCTATCACCTCCACCTGCACCACCTCCCTCACTCTCCCACACCATCACAATCACCCACCTGCACCACCTTCCTCACACTCCCACACAATCACCCACCTGCACCACCTCTCTCACACTCCCACACCATCACAATCACCCACCTGCACCACCTCCCTCACACTCCCACACCATCACAATCACCCACCTGCACCACCTTCCTCACACTCCCACACCATCACAATCACCCACCTACACCACCTTCCTCACACTCCCACACCATTACAATCACCCACCTGCACCACCTCCCTCACACTCCCACACCATCACACCCACCCACCTGCACCATCTTCCTCACACTCCCACACCATCACAATCACCCACCTGCACCACCTTCCTCAC
>CAUDMG010002027.1:1915000-2035000 GCA_958450375.1 Homarus gammarus
CCAGATGACACCAACACCCCCCTAGATGACACCAACACCCCCCCCCCCAGATGACACCAACACAGCCCCCCAGATGACACCAACACAGCCCCCCAGATGACACCAACACCCCCCCCAGATGACACCAACACAGCCCCCCAGATGACACCAACACAGCCCCTCCCTCCACCACAGTAATTACACAGGAGCCACCAAGGTCGTCTGGCTCCAGTGGATAACATCAGTGACTTTCCCTGACAGATATAACAATCAACCCTTTCATCTATATATTAACATGATAGGTACAGTAACAACAGGCATGATACAGTAATTACCATCCTCTATGTCTATATCAACATGAAAAGACAGAAGCTACCGGCATGATAATTACTCCTGTCTATTTCTATATTAACATGAAAAGGACAAGAGGTAGACATGATATTTACTTCTCTTCATGTCTCCTTATATAAAAGAATAGGAACAATAGACATGATAAATGAAAGAATAGGTACAACAGGTCAATGATCTATACCACAGAGCACTCAGGTGTCGACAGGGCAGTGTAGGGGGACTGTAGTGTATGCTCTTAGTGCTCTATGGCCAGGTGTCTGCTGAAGCGTGTGAGTGTGTGTGTGTGTGTGTCCAAGAGGTTTAAGGTCATAAGGGTTGTGTGTACAGTACGAATCAATAACTTGTATAGAATGATGTTATTATTATTGACGTCATAAGTTGGATTAGGTGGTAATAATAAAATATTACTATTAATCAAAAAATAATAATAACACTAATGACAATGGTAATGATAATAATAATAATAATAATAATAATAATAATAATAATAATAACTCATAACAACCACAACAGCAACATTTCAGAACACATACATAATAATAATAATAACTCTATAAACAAAATCAACAACAATATCTAAAGTACAAAAATAAATTCAAGATAAACATTCCCAAACTCATCAATGAACCCAGAAAGAAAAATAATTCTCTCGCCCACATTAATAAACACTCACGTAATTCACAATTTATTTCCCCGAACGGTAAAAAAAAAAAAAAAAAAAAATTCACATGAAGTCACTGTATAGAAGCACCATTAACTAAGTCTATTTCACAACAATTTATTTCCCAGAACGATAATAAAGAGAAGACAAAAACACTACATGGTCACTCAGTACAGATGCCAAGAGTAAACAATCAAATCCTGTTTCATGGTATATTATTGCCCCGAATTGGAAATAAAGACGGAAATCGGGTCATCATCATCAGTGTGTAGAGTCGTCATCGGTAATTAATCAAGGTGTACTGTACTGACGGGGGATGGAGTACAGTACGGCGCGAGGGGGAGGGGAGGGGGGAAGAGGGGAGGGGTGAAGAGGGGAGGGGGAAGGGAAGAGGGGGGAGGGGGTTGGTGAGCGCATGACTGCCTGTGTGAGATGTGGGTTTATGGGTCTATCTATACTATATGATCACCATTATTGTGTCTGATGCTGAGAACAGTTAGTTTAAATTGTGCTCTCCCACACACGACCATGCATCAATACCACGTGTCAGAGAAATACACATATGAATGTTTCTCTTTTAGTTTCTGCGTAAATATCTAGTGTTCGGGTATCTATTATTTTATTCCTACGGTTCACTTCGTTATATTAAGCATGACAAACATAACACAAGCGTCGAGATGGTAATACTGGAGGGGTATCTTATGTGTTCTAACGTGGTTGATCATCCTCCATCACCCCTTCACTCACTCATACAGACCACGTCAATACCATACAGCACAGTACCTTAACACCAGTACCAGTCACTCCATCAACTCTACCTAACTCAGCTGTAGACACTCATTCTCTCCAAACTCCAAAACTCATAATCGTTTTAATATTGACCAAAAAATCTTCTAGGAGTTATAAAAATCATACAAGAAACATATTAACATAAATACCCCATAAATACTTCATACGAGAAAATACCAAGAAATACAATACTGATTTTAGGTGATACTGCATCGTATTACGTCACTTTTCTACTATATAAACACATTATCTCAAAGACTATTACAATAACTTCATATAAATATTCAATTCCTATCAAAACTTCTATCAAAACCAAAATGTCTATTACACTAACTTCTATCAAATACAATTCCTATCAAAAAATCTATCCAACTTAAACACCTGGGATAAGTCTCGTACAGTAAATGTTCACTACTAAATGAGGTAAGACATTGGGCAGGTAAGGACCATAGCTCATCTTACCTGTGTTGCCTTTATCACCTATTAAATACAAAAAAAATAATTAAATACAGGTAAACAGATCGTATAAATGACTCCACAATAAAAGTATTAAAAGATAAATTAATTAAGGTAATGAGGAGGATTGGAAGGTAAGGCTTGATCACTTCATTATCCCAGGTGTATTTATTCATTAATGACAATGTGGGAATCTACTTACCTGAGGAAAATTTGTGAAACCTAACCTAAACCCAACCAAACATAACCAAATCAAACCTAACCAAATTAAACTTAAATTAATCTAACTTACCCTAACCTAACATAATCAAACCAACCCAAACCTAACCTAACCAAACCATAACCAAACCTAACCTATACCTAACCAAACCCAACCAACTCCCCCATTTAGCGCTAGGGTGTTTTTTAAAGTAATCATCAGGTGAATTAATAAGCGAAGAAACTACAAGACCCACACAAACTCAATACCCACATCAGACTTAAAGGTCAGATAACACTCCTATCTAATTAACATACGAGAATATAACAGGAATTAATTATATATAACCCGTAAGACTATCTACCTGTACGTGAGGAAGATACCGGGTTAATGGCATTTAAAACTCACACGCTAGATCAAATTACAGAATAGTTAACGTTTCAACCCTAAAAGATTATTACGTAACCAAGGCAACAGACACGATAGGATGAGCAGCTTCCCGTAACGCCGCCGGCCCAGTGAGCCAGTGAGTGTGACCCCAGTGTTCTCGTGTGACCCCAGTGTTCTCGTGTGGCCCCAGTGTTCTCGTGTGGCCCCAGTGTTCTCGTGTGGCCCCAGTGTTCTCGTGTGGACCAGTGTTCTCGTGTGGCTCAGTGTTCTCGTGTGGACCAGTGTTCTCGTGTGGCCCCAGTGTTCTCGTGTGGCCCCAGTGTTCTCGTGTGGCTCAGTGTTCTCGTGTGGCCCCAGTGTTCTCGTGTTCTCGTGTGGCCCCAGTGTCACTATAATACGACCAATTACAGTTCATGATTAATTTTACCCAAGAAAATCAGCTGCTGAGGCAAAATGTGAACAAGAGGGATCTCACGCACACACGAAAGTAATATTGACCTCTCTCTTTATGTGTCCATTTGTCATCGTTATTATTAGTACTGTAGAAGTAGAAGAATTACTATTACAACTCAGGGTTCATAAACACATAAACGCTACGGTCACAACTTACATATTCAGGTGAAGATGGCGGGTGTGACGCAACAGCTGTCGACGGTCACTCGACGGAATATGGACTCGGTGTCACAGCTCCCAAGACGCCTGCCTGTCTGGGAGTCTCACACCATGAGGAATATGTGACAGACGCTGCTTCAGGCTTTTCTCGGAAGTCCAGGTTTTCCGTTTTATTTCCGCCTTACGGTACACCGTCAGAGTTGTTTAAAGTTCCTACGTTAGAGACCTTCCTTAACTGAAGACGTGCAAGCGTCTCTAACTGCCTCTTTGAAACTGTCCTAAAGTTCTCAAAAATAGAGAAGAATAACAAATAACATTTATAAAACCTAACCTGAACCTAAACTAAACTGCCGTAACCTGACCTAGAAATACACATTAGGCCCAACAAACGTTTATAAAGAACTAGAGCAGCAAATGTGGCTGAAATACTCTCAACGGGCCTTTAATTATTGCTGGGAAAACCATTTGTCAACAACGAGACAAACTGACGGACGGGCGGCACCATGACAGTACATGTACCCCCCCCCCCCCCCCACCTATTGAACCTTCTCGCTCGAGGGACGGGAAGCAACAAAGGGAGATAATGTTAACCCACTTTTGTATTGAGTGTATCAGCAAGGTGTCGTGCATCTCCTGAATGACACCTCCCCCCCCCCCCCCCCCAAGAGACACTGACCTGTCATTCTTCACGCTATACACGCGAGGGAGGAGGAGGTGGTGGTAGTGGTATGACAGAAAAACACTCACAAATCCACGACGTCCACACCCACACATACACCACCACACACACCCCACAATCACACCCACCACACACACACCCCACAGTCACACCCACCCACCACACACACCCGCCACACACACCCCACCACACACACCCGCCACACACACCCCACCACACACACACACACCCACGATCACACCCACCACACACACACACCCACAGTCACACCCACCACACACACACACCCACAGTCACACCCACCACACACACACAACCCAGTCACACCCACCACACACACCCGCCACACACACCCCACCACACACACCCGCCACACACACCCCACCACACACACACACACACCCACGATCACACCCACCACACACACACACCCACAGTCACACCCACCACACACACACACCCACAGTCACACCCACCACACACCCGCCACACACACCCCACCACACACACACACACACCCCACACACCTGGGCACGTGACACCATTTACATTGTCTTCTTCAGTAGGTTCACGCCCTTTGACCTGCAGCTCTATACACTGTTTTTGTTCTACAGACTTTCTCATTGACCAATAGAAACTCCGGCTGTGTTAAAAGTGTGATGCCATAGGTCTCGGGGCTGACGAGATGTTCATTAAGGTCAGATGTTATGTTAGGTTAGGTTAGGTTAGACGTACCATAACTTGGGTGTCTCTCGTCAACTTCACGCCTGGACTGATGCAGGTAAGAGGTCCACACCTGATATAATTAACTCACCTGTTATAAATGGGCCACTCGGTCGATCACACGTCTTTGTTCACACTCCCTACAATCACTTCGCTACATATCACTTCAAACATTCTGAAAACTGTCGATATAATGTGGAAATAAACTATAAAAAAACGAACCTTCACTCTTAAATTAGAGAGAAACTAATGAGGAATATAATGACGCGAGATAATAAAAAATGATGAAGTATATTGGTGAAAATTGTTCCCAAGAATCCATCAGGTAGGAACCGTTAATTAGTTTGGATCCCTCAGCGGTTTTGTTGTTTTTTTTTTGGGGGGGGGGGGGGGGGGGGGGGGGGCAAATTCACAAAGATTCTGGATTCAGATTCTAAAAAGTTCACGTTCCAGATTCACGAAGTCATCTGTTCTAGATTTTAAAAAGTTCAGGTTCCAGATTCACAAAGCCTCCGGGTCCAGATTTTAAAAAGTTCGTACGATAAATTGTCTCTGTGAGTGATGGAGTGAGAACGTGGTTAATTGGTTCACATCACCTAAACGATACAGAGGAAGAGGCGTTGATGGCGACAGAATTACACTGAGACTCTCATATCATAACTGGTTAAACGTTCTCTGGTCATCACGAAAAAAAAATAATTAAAAAAAAAAATAATAATAAATAAATAAATAAATAAAATCAACTCACGAAAAGTACCATCCAAAAAAATGCAATAAAAACAATTTAACTCGACACTTGAGAACCAATCAGAGGAACAAAATTATCCTTTGGGTGTGTGTGTGTGTGTGTGTGTGTGTTTGGTATCCTTGAGGGACCTGTGTGACGGTGGATCAGCTGACTCACCGCCATCCTCCTAGTCCTTAGCAAAAACAACAACAAAACAACTTATATATATTTTTTTTTATTTACATATATTATTCATCCTGTGTCTGAGTATTTTACAAGGAGGAAAAATCTTCACGATAATTAATTGTTTCAATCTATTTGTCTCATTACGCGGCGTAATTTAACCGCTGTCTGTCTGTCTGTCTGTCTGTGTCTGTCTGTCTGTCTGTCTGTGTCTGTCTGTCTGTCTGTCTGTCTGCCTGCCTGCCGAATACTATAAGCAGTATTTCACCAGATGTAACACTCAAGGCAGGGGGGGAGGAGTGTGAGGTGAGAGGCAAGGGGGTGGAGGGAGGAAGATGTGGAGGTGGGAGTGGAGTGAGGAAGAGGTGGGGAGGAGAGAAGAAGGGTGGAATGGAGAAGGTGTGGAGTAAGGTGAGGTGAAGGAGGAGGTGTGAAGTAAGGTGTGGTGGAGGGGGTGTGGAGTAAGGTGGGGTGGAAGAGGGGTGTATGGAGTAAGGTGGTGTGGAGGAGGGGTGTGTGGAGTAAGGTGGGGTGGAAGAGGGGTGTATGGAGTAAGGTGGTGTGGAGGAGGGGTGTGTGGAGTAAGGTGGAGTGGAGGGGTGTGTGGAGTAAGGTGGGTGTGGAGGAGGGGGTGTGGAGTAAGGTGGGTGTGGAGTAAGGTGGTGTGGAGGAGGGGGTGTGGAGTAAGGTGGTGTGGAGGAGGGGGTGTGGAGTAGGGTGGTGTGAGGAGGGGTGTGGAGGAGGGTGTGTGGAGTAAGGTGGTGTGGAGGAGGGGGTGTGGAGTAAGGTGGTGTGGAGGAGGGGGTGTGGAGTAAGGTGGGTGTGTGGAGTAAGGTGGGTGTGGAGGAGGGGTGTGTGGAGTAAGGTGGTGTGGAGGAGGGGGTGTGTGGAGTAAGGTGGGTGTGGAGGAGGGGGTGTGTGGAGTAAGGTGGGTGTGGAGGAGGGGGTGTGTGGAGTAAGGTGGAGTGGAGGAGGGGGTGTGGAGTAAGGTAGGTGTGGAGGAGGGGGTGTGTGGAGTAAGTGGAGTGGAGGGGTGTGTGGAGTAAGGTGGTGTGGAGGAGGGGGTGTGGAGTAAGGTGGGTGTGGAGGAGGGGTGTGTGGAGTAAGGTGGGTGTGTGGAGTAAGGTGGTGTGGAGGAGGGTGTGTGGAGTAAGGTGGTGTGGAGGAGGGGGTGTGGAGTAAGGTGGGTGTGGAGGAGGGGTGTGTGGAGTAAGGTGGGTGTGGAGGAGGGGGTGTGTGGAGTAAGGTGGAGTGGAGGAGGGGGTGTGGAGTAAGGTGGGTGTGGAGGAGGGGGTGTGTGGAGTAAGGTGGAGTGGAGGAGGGTTGCTGGAGGTCAGTTGTCACGCATGGGTAACCAAGGCCGTGTAATATCGTAGGGGTGTAAATCAGAGGCGTCTAGTAGTAGTAGTAGAAGTAGATCTGCGGCTAAACTAACTCAACACAACTAGGGTATAGCTACTTGTGTACTATATTAGAATATTTAATTTTAAGGTAATAAAATGGAGGCGAAGGTGTGGCTATTGTGGGAGGCTGGAGGCCACGTTAATAAAAAAGAAGAAGTAGTAGTAGTAGTAGTAGTAGTAGTAGTAGTAGTAGTAGTAGTAGTAGTAGTAGTAGTAGAATACCCTGATATGTACTGACAAAAGGTGACTGACACGTGTGCACAGTTGTAGTAAAAACAGTGAGACCAAAAATGCAGTGAACCAAGCAGGTGACACTGATCCAGAAATAGAAGGACTGGTACTAATGGTGACAGTGACTGACAGTGACGGCCACAGTAGTAAAACTCTCAACAACAGTCATGACCGAACAAGACGAAGCAAATTTCTGTCAAGGCGAAGGGGTGGGAGAGGGCAGACGAGACCCTCCCCTTCCCCCTCCTACTTCCTGACAGGTAAAAGACGGCAAGATGAAGTGAAAAACCTTCTATTAGATATCCTCAATGATAAGAATCTGGCTATTAAATATTATCCCCAGTGCCGGAAGTTCTGAGTCATTCACCTAACTACGGGATACTTGGTCAAATAATAAAGCCAAACTGAGGGCTGGAGCGGACTTCAATATGCAGGTGTTAGGGGACAGGTAATGTCTTAGTAAATGTGGGAGGGGAGGGATTAAGACGGAGTACCTCTATCAGAAGTCAGGTGAGATCTGCGATGGTTGTATCTACCCCTCCACCCTCCTCCAGGCCATGCGAAACACCCTCCATCCTCCTCCGCTAATTGTGTCTTCCTGGGATAATAAAAAGAGTCTTTCCTGGAGAAGGCACACAACACGTTCCTAAGACTCAAAATACTCCGTCAGTAGGCACAAGATGGACCCCGAGGGCACACAGGATGATACAAAACATAAACATTCCCTGAGGTACAAACTGCTTCTTCCTGCGACGTACAATATAAACATAGTCTTGTTTTATGCTAGTCTGCACACCAACATGTATTTTCACTGTATTTCCAAATTTAATTGCAACTGAAACTGTAATATGGATGACTTATCTCCTGTGCCCGACCAGTGTATTTAAGAGCTTTATTACAACTACTACAACAGTGCAACAACAACAATAAAAAAAATGGCTTTAATCTCAATATCTATGTTCCAGATACACCCCCTTCCTCCACACGAAAATGTACCCCGTGTAAACAAAATGATTCCCCCAGATAATGTTTTGCTTGAGGCACAAAATAAAAGGATTCACCACAACGAACAAATGGTATCCCAGATCTTAAATGCCCGTGAAAAATCGATAATAATCCAGATCCTGGTTATTATACACATACACATCAACCATCTGTCTGTCTGTTCCCACCTATGATCCTCGTCTTGACCTTCACGTGTCACCCTAGCCCCCCACCACCGAAATAACCACCCGTATCTTAGCAGGAAATCTGGATACGCCGCTATAAGAAGGCCATGGTTGACAAATATATGGGTGTGAGTCCAAGGAAAGCGTTGAAATAAAAGGGGGAAGTGAGGGGAACGGTGTGAGGGGAAGGGAAGGGTGTGAGGGGGGGTGTGAAGGGGGTGTGTGAGGGGAAGGGTGTGAGGGGGGTGTGAAGGGGGGGGTGAGGGGAAGGGTGAGGTGTGAGGGGGAGGGTGTGAGGGGAAGGGTGTGAGGGGGAGGGTGTGAGGGGAAGGGTGTGAGGGGATGGGTGTGAGGGAGGCTTGTACAAACAGTGAAGGTGAGGTTTATGGTGGAGGTGACATCACAGAGGCTGGAGGCACTGATAGCTTCTCGTGGCGAACACATGTATTGTATATTGCTCATGACAAATAAAAACCGTAAGGGGATATGAGACAAACGTAGCTGCCAAATCTTACTTGGAAGTGATGGAGATTATAAGACAGGAAAAAAAAAACACTATGTGGCAGGGCGTTGTACACAGTGTGAGTCCGGGATATTAATGAGTTTTAGTAGACAAAAGTTCACCAAAATGGAACTGTCATCTTGTTGTTTCAGCCGCAAAGTTCCATGACGCCCAACACATATAGAGTGATAGAGTGACCACTTTATGCCGTGTGTGTGTGTGTGTGTGTGTGTGTGTGTTCTCCCATCCATCCGTCCATAACGCTCAATGATTTTATATAGATTACAAGAGAGTGAATTTCTGGTGTCCATTGACTGAATAAAGCTGCACAAGAATAGAAACATCCCTCACGAGCAGAAAATATCCACCAGTAAAGTCATGAGAAGCGATATTATGGGGTGACTAAACCAAACCAAAAACATGACGTCAGAATTTCCCAGACGCGTCAATGAGAAACAAAAAATACAGAAAAAACGTAAACGGACTTAAGCTCCTCCCATGTCTCCGTCTCCAATGTGATCATCAACGAGGGGATGGGTATATATAGCCTTAACGTTTAAAATTTCATCCAAAACCCCGCCACATAACACGATAACAAACGATGGATTACACGGCCGTTCGTCGAGGTAAGATCCGCATTTTACAGAGTTGGTGTCAATGACACGAGAGGCTTGGGTGTACACGGGAGGGAAGTGATCACGTTATCTTTTCTTCAGCATTAGACACAGTTGCTCAGGTGAAGAACACGCGCGCCATGACCAAAAACCTGAGACGATTGGCTACGGCTACAGGTAAAATATAGCTGGGAAGATTATCGTAAAACCTGAGACAGATTTATCATTCCGGAGACACACAGAAAGGTAAATTGTTGAGCCTCCATAAACTATCTTGCTAGCTACCATTGAATAAAGACCACTGTGAACTATCCCAACGATTACCTGGTCAAAATTACCTCCAATGTCAACCTGAGCAACAAACCTTGTAGCTCAAACAGTACTTCCTTACTTGGTCAACTTGAGTCATTATCAACTGTGCCAGAGTGTGCGTCTTACAGGATCATAAACCAAACTACCATGAGGGGTGGTGGCGTTAACCTGTACCAGTTATCACCTTGAAGACAGATAGGAAAAGTTGCTGTATCGCATTTTCCTTTCTCCCAATATCTGACGAGATCCTGGAAGCTCTACAATACTCAGGTGCCTTTACCTAACTTGCTGTAATTCATCCCTCTGCCATTTGTGTTACAATGCCTCCCTCAACCATCCTAACCAACGATGACAAGAGGCTGCCAAGGTCGTCTCTTGCTTATTGAAAGACGTAAAGGGACGGAAATGTGTTGTTGAGGTGTCTGCAGGCGATAGACTCCTTGCTGGGTGTTTCCGGCCACTACACGCAGCTGCTGGTGGTTCCGGCCACGGCTCACCTGACCTTGCACCACCACACTGTTTTCGACGCCGCTCGACTGTGACAGAAATAAAAGGACTGTGACGGTGCTCACTAAATTTATGGTGTTCACTTGACAGTTTTTTCCTTCCTAAATGGTTGACGTACCGAGACTTCGAATTTATTTAACTACTTCTCTCAAGCATCATTCTTTTACTGTACATCGTAAACAGTTAGGTTTAGAAGCCTTTAAGGAGCCAGTTAGTTACATTCTCTCCTTACGTAAAAAAATGAAAATACAGCTTTGTGTACCGGCTTATGCGAGTCAGTAGAAACATATCTCACGTCACCAGATACTTTACTTAAGACTAATTGACAATCCATCTCTACGTCCCAGCCTTTGAGAGCTAGTTACGAGGGGAATTTAACTTACGAATTATTGAGAACTGAGTCTGAGGTGTAGCCAAAGGACACACAAAACCCAGGATGAAAAAAAAAAAATAATGAAACAATTCGTAAAGTTGTCAGGGTTTGTGTTGTCTCACCTGGCAGGGTTTGATTACCTCAGTCCTGGGTGGTTCCTGAAGCACTGAGTAGACGAAACGGACGGAAAAATATAAATAAAAAATTAACTTCCCAATGATACTTTCTCTTACGGTAATGACCTGTAATCACCGTGAACACTGAGGGATACAGAATTGTAATTATTACCATTATTACCATTCTAGATTTCTATAATGACTACTGAATCTCTTAATAAAAATCGAAACATTACACCACTTCACTGATTATAAACATCGGAACACTTATCAAATCTCTAAACATTACCTAAGGACACACACGCACACAGCATCAACTTTCAAACGAACCTTCCCACAACGATACCAAACCCACACTAAAACACACACAAACTTTTACATTTACTGTGAGTTTATTAAATTTATGTATCTACGCAGAATAATCCTTAACGGTGCCATAATATTTCCCCTCCCTCACCCAGCCAGACATGGTTGGGTGGTGGTGGTGGTGGTGGTGGTGGTGGTGGTGGTGGTGATGATGATGATGATGATGATGATGATGATGATGAGGAGGAGGAGGAGGAGGAGGCTACTATGATAACGCCTCTCCCCCATGTCTCTGAGGCAAGTTTTTTATTTATAAAGTAACGCAATACGAAACACGACTTCAAATTGACTAGCCAGTTTACTTTTTTTTAACAGGGATTAGCCCACCCGGGCACAGGTCATTGACCCACATCGGGGCCTAGGGGGCGAAAATGTAATAATAATAATAATAATAATAATAATAATAATAATAATAATAATAATAATAATAATAAAGAACCATAAAGAAATACAAAAATGAAAAAATATCAAGAATGAGAAACAATATATGTATGTTGTGTTGTCAAAGTAAGAGAAACAATTGAGACCCTGCAATTATGTGTAAATGAGGCAGAAAGTCAGATCAGCAACCTGAGACTTGGTCACATATGGCAGCAGGGTCTACCATTAGACAACACATTATGCTTCCAATATCTTCCCAGGAGGTAGTACCTCCCTGTTTGGTAGCTGCCTACTACCTACTACTATACGTATGGGTCTTTCTTTACGCCACAGTATAGTTCCGTGAGCCATAACCCTTGACTGACAGTAATGAAAGAAAACGGTGACGAGGTCTTGTTGGGATAGTTCAACACGCTCAGTTTAGTAGTTATAACCTAACCTAACCTAACCTAACCTAACCTAACCCACTGAAATGTGATGTGGTTCTTATATTTACAAGTCCCTCATGTAAACGGGATGACGGGTGTTATGGCAATATTCCGATCTAATTAAGACAGTGATGGGGTTTTGTCTAATAAGTAGTGTAGACGTAATTGAAGAGCTATAATGAGATGCTTAGAGATAAAAATAGACCATATTTCTCCATCTATCTATCTGTCTATCTATCTGTCTATCTATCTATCTATCTATCTATCATTGGTTGTTTACATTTGGAGTTATGAGGATGTAGGGTTGCTGGATAAAGGAAAACTGAAATATTAATGAGTATAAAATAATGGAGAAAAGTAATACTGTACAAGACTAAGTGAAGAAAACGACACACACACACACACACACACACACACACACACACACACACACACACACACACACACACACTTCCTCATATAGTCAGCAGACACACAAAACATACAAGGTGAAAATAGACGAAACATGGAATAACGAGAGCACCAGAGCCCCGCCTTGAGGAACGACACGAACACAACGAAGAGAAAAACCCCACATATTAAAGCTTCATTACAACACAGCATAGATGTACCGGCTTACTCCACCAGATTCCTCGGTACA
Organism: Homarus gammarus; assembly: GCA_958450375.1. Classification (NCBI taxonomy): domain Eukaryota; kingdom Metazoa; phylum Arthropoda; class Malacostraca; order Decapoda; family Nephropidae; genus Homarus; species Homarus gammarus. The sequence continues at coordinate 1,927,792 of CAUDMG010002027.1, forward strand.
ACTCCTTTCCATATTTTGTTTTTTAAGGAAGTGAAGGGGTGAAGGGAAGGAGATGGGAGGGAAGAATGTGAGGGGAGGGAAGGGGAAAGGAGAGGCGTGGAAAGGGAAGAAATGGATGTGAAGGGGCGGAAAGGGAAAAAATGGAAGAGTAGGAAGGGTAAGGGAAAGAAACGAAAGAAGTGGAGGAGTACAGAAGGGAAGGGGCGGGAAGGGTAAGGAAAAAAAAAGAGGGACAAAAAGTGAAAAGAAAAAGATAGGAGAGGAAAGGAAAAACAGAGAGAGAGAGAGAGAGAGAGAGAGAGAGAGAGAGAGAGAGAGAGAGAGAGAGAGAGAGAGAGAGAGAGGAAATACCCAGCAGAAAGTAAAAACGGGGCGCCGACTCTTACTCTCAAGGCCAGAGGCGGAGTACCACTGTGACTTTAATTACCCCTCACACACACACAACCAGGTCCTCAGTGCAAAGGGGGAGTGACTTGGGGGGGGGGTTGCGTTTTACTGGCGGTGGTTGGTTTTGTTGGGGGACGAAGGGGGAGGGGAAGGGGGATGAGGTGGGAGGGGGAAAGGAGGAGGTGGGAGGGGGAAAGAGGAAGTGAGAGGAGGAAGAAAGGGAAGGGAGAAAGGTGGGAGGGTTAGATGAAGAAGGGAGGTGGAATGGAAAGGGGGGAAAGAAGGGGAAAGGGGAGGGTGAAGGGGGAGAGGAAGGGCCGGAAGTGGTGGCATTAGTACCCCGCCCTTCGCTACGGTCACGTCTCCTGTTCATCTTCTGGTGCGGGTGTTGTATGAGATTTTCGGGACGGAGGGGACGGAGGGGACGGAGGGGAGGGAGGGGACGGAGGGGACGGAGGGGAGGGAGGGGGAGGGGAGGGAGGGGGTGGGGGAGGGGGAGGGAGGAAAGACAGGGGGGTGTTATGTGACTTTATGAGGGATTATGTAATTTTAAGGGGGAGAAATATGATATAAGGAGGAATTATGTGACTTTAAAGGGGAATTACGTGATTTAAGGAGGAATTATGTGACTAAGGGGGCGTTATGTGACTAAGGGGGCGTTATGTGACTAAGGGGGTAATGTGACGAAGGACTTACGTGACCATGCAGGTAAAAACATACAATAAACCTCTTGATTAGTTTCCTTGGGATCGTGGCCTTGTGAGAGACTTAAGGGTCGGTTCAGTTTTGGTGGCGTGTCGTGGTATGTTGTGTTAGTATCAGCCTGTCTGTGTGCTTTCTTGTTAACACTGTGTGGTCTTTGTGAGAGTCTATGAGCTGAGTCTTGGTATGTGGTATGGTCTTTGTGAGAGTCTATGAGCTGAGTCTTGGTATGTGGTGTGGTCTTTGTGAGTCTGTGAGCTGAGTCTGATGTGTGTGGTCTTGGAGTCTGTGGCTGATGTTGTGTGGTCTTTGTGAGAGTCTATGAGCTGAATCTGTATGTGGTGTGGTCTTTGTGAGTCTGTGAGCTGAGTCTTGGTATGTGGTGTGGTCTTTGTGAGTCTGTGAGCTGAGTCTTGGTATGTTGTGTGGTCTTTGTGAGAGTCTATGAGCTGAGTCTTGGTATGTGGTGTGGTCTTTGTGAGTCTATGAGCTGAGTCTTGGTATGTGGTGTGGTCTTTGTGAGTCTGTGAGCTGAGTCTTGATATGTTGTGTGGTCTTTGTGAGTCTGTGAGCTGAGTCTTGATATGTTGTGTGGTCTTTGTGAGAGTCTATGAGCTGAGTCTTGGTATGTGGTGTGGTCTTTGTGAGAGTCTATGAGCTGAGTCTTGGTATGTGGTGTGGTCTTTGTGAGTCTATGAGCTGAGTCTTGGTATGTTGTGTGGTCTTTGTGAGTCTGTGAGCTGAGTCTTGGTATGTGGTGTGGTCTTTGTGAGTCTGTGAGCTGAGTCTTGGTATGCTGTGTGGTCTTTGTGAGAGTCTATGAGCTGAGTCTTGGTATGTGGTGTGGTCTTTGTGAGTCTGTGAGCTGAGTTTTGATATGCTGTGTGGTCTCTGTGAGTCTGTGAGCTGAGTTTTGGTATGTTGTGTGGTCTTTGTGAGTCTATGAGCTGAGTCTTGGTATGTTGTGTGGTCTTTGTGAGTCTATGAGCTGAGTCTTGGTATGTTGTAAGGCCTCTTTCTGTGAGTTTGTGAGCTGAGTCTTGATATGTTGTGTGGTCTTTGTGAGAGTCTATGAGCTGAATCTTGGTATGTGGTGTGGTCTTTGTGAGTCTATGAGCTGAATTTTGGTATGTGGTGTGGTCTTTGTGAGAGTCTATGAGCTGAATCTTGGTATGTTGTGTGGTCTTTGTGAGAGTCTATGAGCTGAGTCTTGGTATGTTGTGTGGTCTCTGTGAGTCTGTGAGCTGAATCTTGGTATGTTGTGTGGTCTTTGTGAGTCTATGAGCTGAGTCTTGGTATGTTGTGTGGTCTTTGTGAGTCTATGAGCTGAGTCTTGATATGTTGTATGGCCTCTTTCTGTGAGTTTGTGAGCTGAGTCTTGGTATGTTGTGTGGTCTTTGTGAGTCTATGAGCTGAGTCTTGGTATGTTGTGTGGTCTTTGTGAGTCTATGAGCTGAGTCTTGGTATGTTGTGTGGTCTTTGTGAGTCTATGAGCTGAGTCTTGGTATGTTGTGTGGTCTTTGTGAGTCTATGAGCTGAGTCTTGGTATGTTGTGTGGTCTTTGTGAGTCTATGAGCTGAGTCTTGGTATGTTGTATGGCCTCTTTCTGTGAGTTTGACCTCTTTCTTCGTGTGGGGGGGGGATTAAAATTGTGAGTCAGTGAGGTTTGACACTATGAACATTGTCTGTGGACCTCAAACTGTGTCTGTAATGAGGAAGATGTGTGTGTGTGTGTGTGTGTGTGTGTGTGTGTGTGTTTCTTATACGTATGTGATGTGAGTCGTTGTTTTGTTGTTGCCCCCCCCCCCCCTTGAGTGTGTTTACCTAATTTATATAACTGTTGTGCTTGGCGGTGAGAACAGTTCTCTGTGAGCTTCCGACACCTCACTGCGGAAATCAACAAAGGTTCATGTTTTTACGGGCCAAATTATTCCACTTCCCTGTGTGTCTGACCTCGCTTATACTGCTGGCACCCTTTGTGTACTTGAGATTTGTCATTGTCCCTGCTTGTGTAGTGATGTATCCTAGTGTAAGCCACGCCCTGTGTACCAGAGGCGTGTTGAGGGCGTGTCTGTGAGTCCCTGCTTGCTCATTCTATACCCTCATTCACACTGTTGTTTGTGTGTGTGTGTGTGTGTGTGTGTACTTTATAAACCTCCCCTCATTTTAAAAACTGACAAGAGTCATTACTTAAAAAAAAAAATCACCGAATAATAAACAAAGATGAGAACACGGACACGACCTCGCGACAACTCCATAACATCAGCGACCACATACCGAGACACAACACTGACCTCTAAACACAGTACTAGGCTTTGGCGGAATGATAAACAACCTCATTTCCTTTGTCCAGACTACAGCAAGCTCGAGGGTAATGAAGCATAGCGATTGTTTTTAAAATGTCCGTGGGGGAGTGTTGTTACGGGCGGGTGGGCGGGAAGTAAACATTGGCCGTGAGGAGGTGTTAGGTTTACTTCACACCGTGGAATGTGTTAGTTTATACCTGCCTGTGCCGCTTCACCTGTTGTTAAGGTCGTGTGGTGGGGGGGTGCTAAGGTGTGGCTCTTGTCTACATACATCTCTTCCCACACTAACTCACTTCCAGGCCCACCTAATTCCTCCTTCACTCATCTAATTCCTCCCTCACTCACCTCTTTTCTCCCTCACTCACCTAATTCCTCCTTCACTCACCTTTTTTCTCCCTCACTCACCTAATTCCTCCCTCACTCACCTACTTACTCCCTCACTCACTTCCTCCCACACTCACCACCACCACCACCACACTCACTCACTCCGGACAATCAATCCAATGACATGACAAATACTTACCATAATCATAGTAATTTTGGCGAAGGATTTATAACATCTTGTATCTACGTGAGTGATTAGTGTCAAGACAGAGAGAGAGATGAACTAAGCCATTTGTAATACTCAGTGACGTAGTGGTGTATTACATGGTCTTAGGTTAATTTCCACCTTTAACTAGATGCAAAAAATCCATCTACTTGAATACCATAAGTCAAGAAACAGTGACGTCAGCAATATGACGTCATACTCTGCTACGAGACTTAGTACGAATTCTCAAACGATTGTAAATTAACTTTCCTAATACCTGAAGACTTAAGACTGACACCTAATTGGATTCCTTAAGCATAAACAAGAGAAAAAACTGTCCACAAGTTATACCAAACTAACACTCAGACTCAACCTAAGCCAGATACGTTCATTTAGCACCAGTTAGAGGAGAAAATTAACGTATTCAGTATTCATGGATCCGAACCCGTGTCGAAACTACAGGGTATAGCTTTACACATCCTGTCATCCTCACTATACACATCCTGTTACCCTCACTATACACATCAGCAACAATACACATCCTGTTACCCTCACTATACACATCATGTCATCATCACTTCCAGAGTAGTAAATTAAGGAATGAATCTGATGGGAAAAATATGTGAGTGGTGATTTCTGGACCTTACCACATCCTGCAAGACCTCACCCCTCATGACAACCCTCCAACAACCTCTCTCATCTCCTACGTGAAAGTGAACCAAGGGGAATCGGAAACACCAATAAAAGGAATAAAAGGGAAAACATACAAAAAAGCTATAGAAAGTAACAAGGAAATGGAATGAAATAAACAAGAAATAACAATAAAACAAACTCACTCCCTTCCCCTCCCCCTCTCATTCTCTAACTTACATTACTACATAAATAAAAACTAATATCTAAACACCACATTAAAACACGGATTAAAACACAAATTACCAAGTTGTTCTACTAAAATAAGGCATCAGACCGTACTATTTAAAAAAAAAAATCGACGAATATTTAAGCCAGAAAGTAACGCAGTTCGGATACAATTCCCAGCAAAATCACTAGTAAAATGAGGAACGAATTTATAAAATGAGATAAAAAAAAAAACAGAGGTACTTTGGGTCATATACTCAAGGATGTGGGGATAATGGTAGAGATATTAATGGAGTAAATTGTTAGGTAGGAAGGCCAAGGGAAGACAAAAACTGCGATGGATGACTCGTATTAAAACCTGAGGAATTGGAGGTACAAAATACGTGTTTTGTATGTGTCTTGGGGTGGATAAGTGAGTCTAGTACGCGTCTTGAACTAGGTGGCTGCATCTAGTACGCGTATTGAACTGGGAGGACATATCTTGAGCTAACAACAAGAAAACAAACACCTTAGAAGTTGACAAAGCCACAACGAGAAGACACCTGATAAACACCTTTGTGGCACCTTTGTTCTATCAGGTTACGTCAGACCTTCTTCACCACACAAACGTCAACTCACCATCCATCTCAATCGTCTTAATAACCAACCACTGGACCTGAGTTATGTCATTAACGTGATCTATGAAACATTCATATCCCCATGATAATTGTCCTTCAGCTAACCAAGGATGACTACACTACTCTACTCTACGCTACACTACACTGTACTTACACTACACTACACTACACTACGCTACACTACACTTACACTACACTCCCGTTACTTTAGATCATGCTTGTGTTGTGGATTAAAAGTGGAGAGTAAGATGTGATTTTATATTGCCAGTTTTACTTTACAGCATCGTCCTCCAAGGGTTAAGACATCGTCTTCCAAGGGTTAAAACATCGTCCTCCAAGGGTTAAAACATCGTCATCAAAGGGTTAAAACATCGTCCTCCAAGGGTTAAAACATCGTCCTCCAAGGGTTAAAACATCGTCCTCCAAGGGTTAAAACATCGTCCTCCAAGGGTTAAAATATCGTCCTCCAAGGGTTAAAACATCGTCCTCCAAGGGTTAAAATATCGTCCTCCAAGGGTTAAAATATCGTCCTCCAAGGGTTAAAACATCGTCCTCCAAGGGTTAAAACATCGTCCTCCAAGGGTTAAAATATCGTCATCAAAGGGTTAAAACATCGTCCTCCAAGGGTTAAAATATCGTCCTCCAAGGGTTAAAACATCGTCCTCCAAGGGTTAAAATATCGTCCTCAAAGGGTTAAAATATCGTCCTCCAAGGGTTAAAACATCGTCCTCCAAGGGTTAAAATATCGTCCTCCAAGGGTTAAAACATCGTCCTCCAAGGGTTAAAACATCGTCCTCCAAGGGTTAAAATATCGTCCTCCAAGGGTTAAAACATCGTCCTCCAAGGGTTAAAACATCGTCCTCCAAGGGTTAAAATATCGTCCTCCAAGGGTTAAAATATCGTCCTCCAAGGGTTAAAACATCGTCCTCCAAGGGTTAAAATATCGTCCTCAAAGGGTTAAGACATCGTCCTCCAAGGGTTAAAATATCGTCCTCCAAGGGTTAAAATATCGTCCTCCAAGGGTTAAAACATCGTCCTCCAAGGGTTAAAACATCGTCCTCCAAGGGTTAAAACATCGTCCTCCAAGGGTTAAAATATCGTCCTCCAAGGGTTAAAATATCGTCCTCCAAGGGTTAAAACATCGTCCTCCAAGGGTTAAAATATCGTCCTCCAAGGGTTAAAACATCGTCCTCCAAGGGTTAAAATATCGTCCTCAAAGGGTTAAAATATCGTCCTCCAAGGGTTAAAACATCGTCCTCCAAGGGTTAAAATATCGTCCTCCAAGGGTTAAAACATCGTCCTCCAAGGGCTAAAACATCGTCCTCCAAGGGTTAAAACATCGTCCTCCAAGGGTTAAAATATCGTCCTCCAAGGGTTAAAACATCGTCCTCCAAGGGTTAAAACATCGTCCTCCAAGGGTTAAAACATCGTCCTCAAAGGGTTAAAATATCGTCCTCCAAGGGTTAAAATATCGTCCTCCAAGGGTTAAAACATCGTCCTCCAAGGGTTAAAATATCGTCCTCCAAGGGTTAAAACATCGTCCTCCAAGGGTTAAAACATCGTCCTCCAAGGGTTAAAGCATCGTCCTCCAAGGGTTAAAACACTTTGATCAAAGGAACAATATACTTTTTTCTTCCCAATTTCCAATTATGGGGACAAAAATTTACCGTTTCCAAACCTAACCTAAACTAAACTAAACTAAACTAACCTAACCTAACCAAACAAAACCAAACAAAACCTAACCTAACCAAACCTAACCTGACGTTCACAAGCGTTGGTGATGCTGTGTTGCGCTACGGATGTTGAGAACGTTGGTACCACTGCTCTCCCCCACCACCTCGCGGATGGAAGTACAACTCGGCGGTGTGTGTGTGTGTGTGTGTGTGTCTGTGTGTGTGTGTGTGTGTCTCTGTGTGTGTGTGTGTGTGTGTGTGTGTGTAAGAGAGAGATTACGTGAGTGCAGATGGGGGGAGCAACTAACTTTACCAACCATAATAACAATAACAAAAGTAAAAAGTAACAGTAACAAAAGTAAAAAGTAACAGTAAGAGAAGTAAAAAGTAACAGTAGCAAAAGTAAAAAGTAACAGTAAAGTAAAAAAGTAACAATAACAAAAGTAACAGCAACAAAGTTAAAAAGTAACAGTAAAGTAAAAAGTAACAGTTAAGTAAAAAGTAACAAAGACAAAAGTAACAGCAACCGTAAAAATAAAGTAGCACCACCACCACCACCACCATCAGTAATCCTCAATAAATACACGTCACAGCAACAGCACTCATAAACAACGGTAATAACAGTACACAACGACACGACAGTAACAACGGCACTAAAACAGAAATAAAAACAAAATAACCACAACAGAGGCGTAACAACAGTGACTAAAGAAACAAAAGACATTCACACAACACGAACAGCAGGTAACAACAACACTAAAAGCATCAAGCCCTAACAACATCTCTATCAATACAAAACAACACAACAACACCAGCAACACAACCACCTCCTCAACAAGCTGCAGGTAATAGTCGCCTCTAACACCATTACAGCGGTCTATATATGCGGTATAGAGAAGAAAAGAGATTTATGAGGTCACGTGTAGGACCACCATCTGGGTACTTACCACCAGCCTGTAACTCGGTATCCGTCGTCAGGTGTGAGTCTGGAAACTTACCTGTAATCTGTAGCTGAAGGTTTGTTGTCCCACGCAGAGATGAGCTGTAGAGGAGAGTATAATGTTTAGTACCATGTTCATTAAAGATGTCAGATCGTCTAAATGTTCAGTAAATGTACCTTAGTGTTGTCAGGACGTTTAAATGTTCAGTAAATGTACCTTAGTGTTGTCAGGACGTTTAAATGTTTAGTAAATGTACCTTAGTGTTGTCAGATCGTCTAAATGTTCAGTAAATGTACCTTAGTGTTGTCAGGACGCTTAAATGTTCAGTAAATGTACCTTAGTGTTGTCAAGACGTTTAAATGTTCAGTAAATGTACCTTAGTGTTATCAGGACGTTTAAATGTTTAGTAAATGTACCTTAGTTTTATCAGATCGTCTAAATGTTCAGTAAATGTACCTTAGTATTGTCGGGACGTCTAAATGTTCAGTAAAGTTACAAAAGAATTATACGAACACTCAAATGTTAAATAAATGTACAGTAGTGAGAGTTGTGAGGAAGCTTAAGGCTGGTGGCCATTTAACGTGACACAAGAACATGGCCACCTACTTCTACAACACCTCCTCCTTCTTCAGGTAACACGCTACTTATACAACACCTCCTCCTCCGTCAGGCAACACGCTATTTATACAACACCTCCTCCTCCGTCAGGTAACACGCTGCTTATACAACACCTCCTCCTCCGTCAGGTAACACGCTGCTTATACAACGCCTCCTCCTCCGTCAGGTAACACGCTACTTATACAACACCCCCTCCTCCGTCAGGTAACACGCTGCTTATGCAACACCTCCTCCTTCTTCAGGTAACACGCTATTTATACAAAGCCTCCTCCTCTGTCAGGTAACACGCTACTTATACAACACCTCCTCCTTCTTCAGGTAACACGCTACTTATACAACACCTCCTCTTTCAGGTAACACACTACTTAGACAACACCTCCTCTTTCCGGTAACACGCTACTTATACAACACCTCCTCTTTCAGATAACACACTACTTAGACAACACCTCCTCTTTCCGGTAACACGCTACTTATACAACACCTGCTCTTTCAGATAACACACTACTTAGACAACACCTCCTCTTTCCGGTAACACGCTACTTATACAACACCTCCTCTTTCAGATAACACACTACTTAGACAACACCTCCTCTTTCCGGTAACACGCTACTTATACAACACCTCCTCTTTCAGATAACACACTACTTAGACAACACCTCCTCTTTCCGGTAACACGCTACTTATACAACACCTCCTCTTTCAGATAACACACTACTTAGACAACACCTCCTCTTTCAGATAACACACTACTTAGACAACACCTCCTCTTTCAAGTAACACGCTACATGATACATTAAATGAGCGATACTACTGAGAGAATGTGGTCAAGCTGTCACTGAACCTCCAACACACGTTAAGTAACCAAAGGAAGTATAGTAAGCGTCACTCTATCAAAATTGGTGTTTACAATAGTTCTCAACCAAAAGGCAAACTTAAGTAACGGAAGTAGCGTCTTATTCTGGAACGCGAGCTATACTTATCCAATATTTTATTCTGGAACGAAAGATATACTTGAGTTGCATCGATCTTGGAGTGAGAAACGCGTAAGCAAATCCCAGTTCACGGCAGAAACACAATAAACCCCTCCAAGAATTTCGTCGCCGCGGTAAGTAATGATCTTCAGCGTTATTTCTACCCGGGTCGGCCACCACGACTCGACCCTCCTGTATAAGTGACACTGTGCGTTCCGTTTTACTGACAATATGTAGGATGTTTTGGCCAGTTCCTTAAGCAGCTGTATGTATGTATGTATGTATGCATGTATGTGTACCATTTCTCAGATGCATTTACAGTAGCCACGAGGAGAGAGAGAGAGAGAGAGAGAGAGAGAGAGAGAGAGAGAGAGAGAGAGAGAGAGAGAGAGAGAGAGAGAGTTAAGTTTCTGGGTTGATCACGACTGCAACAAGTACGTGAAGGTGAAGAAGAAGCAGCAACAACAACAGCAGGTGCTCATCCTCCTCCCTGGGTGTAGGATAGCGTGTTAATCATGCCGTCGTGGTTTTGTATCACGGGGTGTCACCTAGAGGGTCCCTCCCCGCCCTGTAATTAACCACAGGACCTTGTAAGTTCTCCTGGTGGTGGCGTCCTTGATGCCGTCCACCCGTTAATCTCCCTCACCCCCCGTAACAAAGACCATCACTTGCTAGACCAGTTGTTCCCAGCTACACCTGACTCAGAGGCCTTATGACCAACCCCCTATTTTGCTATGCTAGGATTTTGTTTACTCTAAGCTTAAACAAACAAACTTATTAACGTACTTCTGAGAAACAAGCCATCATCAACTTCAATACAATAACCACTACTAACATTAACATACAGGTAAATCACCATGACCAAGTGAAAGTAAAAACACTAACGCAACAAAAGAGAAAAATATGAAATTCTATAAAAATCTTAAAAAAATTATCGGATAGTCGCCCATATGTTATTGTATATCACACGTGTCTGGCCCGAGTGTTGGTGTGTCATTAGTTGTAACACCCTCATATAACGGATTATGCCCGTTAAATTAATGTCCGTTAAATGGAGGTTTTACTACTGAATGCACACTTGTACAGTTATCAACAAATTTCTTCATCATTCATTTATTCGTTTTATTTTATTTCAATTCGTTTAAATTTGCAGGATTTATTTTCTTTACTTCCTTAGTGTCTTTCATGTGTGATTAAAAAAAATATGTAATATAGCTACGTTGTCATATAATCATTCACATTTCAATTTAGACGATAATGATGAAGCAGAAACCATCATATGAATAATTATATATAACAAAAATAATAAGAATGACATTATTTTTATCACAGAAAAAAAATTAAATAAAAATGAAGAGCCATCGGTCGTGACGCTCGTGCCGGCAATGGTCAGGTTGCGTGGTCCATTTTTTACAGTCGAGGAATCCGCTGACTGCCTCGCTTCGTGACTCTCGTGCCCACCAGAGTTATCAGTAGTGAACTTTCCTCACCTCATTCATTCAGAAAAAATTAATTTTATATTTTACAGTCAGGGCCGTTTTTTTTATACTCATGACGTTATAATTTTTTTACTCGACGTCATAATTTTTTACCCATGACATTTTATACTCATGACGTTATAATTTTTTTACTCATGACGTCATAATTTTTTACCCATGACATCACTTTATACTCATGACGTCATAATTTTTTACCCATGACATCATTTTATACTCATGACGTTATAATTTTTTTACTCATGACGTCATAATTTTTTACCCATGACATCATTTTATACTCATGACGTCATAATTTTTATACACATGACGTCATAGTTTTTTACTCATGACGTCATAATTTTTTACCCATGACGTCATTTTATACTCAAGACGTCATAATTTTTTTTATACTCACGACGTCATAATTTGGGGATACTTTTCCAATGTGTGTAATGTAGATAGATATTGTATATTAAAGGATGTATAGTGTGGATGCTTTTATTTTAGGTGTAGTGGAGATAATTTTTGTTAGTGTTCTGGATACATTCTGTTAAGTGTTCAATGGAGCTTCTTTTACTTTGTCTATGTAATGCAGAACCTGTACTTTTTTAATGGGTGTAATGGAGAACTTATGTTGTGCTGTGGAGATGCTTTTATTTATTATGTAAAAACGATAATTGTATGTTATTTGTAATGGGGACACACACACACACACACACACACACACACACACACACACACACACCATGATGCATATACTATTCAGATAACCAATGGGAAGCAATAACACGAAAAGACTTGAGCGATTTCGTCATTAATTCCATCTTCAGGATATACTGTACGTGATTACTGAATAGCAAGTACTAGAAATAGAAATATAATACAGTAACTTTTTTATTTTAATATACTGCATGTGGGGAAGCATGACAGGCTCTCGGTAACTATATCCTTGGCGAGGCAACAGATTAGATCATGTGCCGCCGACCTAAGTATCAGACCTTGAATAATACCGCGAACCCTTCAGGAACGGACATACAAACTCATATAATTACTACAGACATTCTGATCTTTGCAGGGATTAAGTAACAGGAAGTAGCAGCAACTAATTTACAATCCGTAATTGGCAGTTATCACAGCTAACCTTGTTACAGATGGATAATTACTCAGCAATGTGGGGCTCCTCGGACTGTAGCCTAACCGCCAGTTTACCTGTGGTCGTCCTTTCCCTGTAGTTAGTAACACCTCGTTAAACCTTCATTTGCTTGCCCTAACAAGACGCTAAACCTTCATTTGTCTACCACAATAAAATATAACCTTTGGCATAACTACTTGGACAACAATGCAAACCTTCACTAAATTACCATAACATAACACGGGTATAAATAGCGTCTTTTTAATAACAAAGATAAATAAAGCATCAAACCTATATTTAACAAGACAGTATTAAAACACAAAACACTAAACCTCCAATTAACTACCATAACATAACACAGCATTACAGGAACATAAATAACATCGAATAACGTTAAACAAAGCACTAAACCTTCATATGACCGCCGTAACGCAACAAATACTATAACAGCTACAACAAAAATGATGAACGCCCTCCTTAGAGTTACTCACTAAACCTTCATTTGATTATGGTGGTGAACAAGTGTAAATAACAACCCTCCAAAAATATATAATGAGTTTTGTTGATATAAAACCTCGAGAAGCGTGACCACAGAGCGTGAATTTCAACCACAAACCTCGGGAAACTGGGAGACACTAACACCCGGACCTAAACCCGGAACCCCACTGCAAATGCTATACTAACATCGCTGGTTAGGTTAGGTTAGGTTTGGTTGATTTAGAATTTCAGGGACCAAATCAACCATATACTGTTAGTCAACCAACCCCTAACAACCTAATTTAACCTGAATCTATATAAACTAAAGAAACCTCTAACAAAGTCTAATTTAACTACACCAAACCATGAACATTCGAGGCGAGTATCAGGTCCTATTAACCACGCAAAAAGGGGAGGTGGGGTGTGTGTTACAAATGAGATATCCATTTTAATAACAATCTCAGGCAATATAACTACAGGAAACACCAAGGCACATTTAGTGAATGAGTTCTGAGGCCGCAATTCTAACAAAACTGAAATCGCTTACAGCCTCTTGTCCGCCAGACTTTAGAACACACGGTGGCCTTTTGCGTCGTGTGGTTCATGGTTGATAGAGGATGTCCTGTTTACACGGCAGGATTTCCCCTCTTGGGTTAAACGTTCAAAAGTATGGATTACGTATGAATCAGTCCACACGTTTGCTTAATAAATATGTAACCTCAAGTACGTGTGTGTGTGTGTGTGTGTGTGTGATAGCCCTGTACACGACTATTAGTTTTTGTATTGGATGTTCGTGTATCGACGGTGTGAATAGACAAGGACAGTAGGTTTCTCTTAGTCTATAGTTCTAAGTGGAGGCAGCAGTGCTTGACTTCCTCCGTAGGTGTAACTTCAAGGAACTCATTACGTATGAATCACGCCAAACCTAACCTATAAATCTGCAAATGTGTGTATATGTCTGTATGTGTGTGACTATTCGTGTATTTTTTTATTCACTGTGTTTGCGTATGTGAATAGTTATGGTGTTTTAAAATCAAGGGTTATTACTAAGTGTGTGTGTGTGTGTGTGTGTGTGTGTGTGTGTGTGCGCTCATGGGCGTGAGTGGGAGGGAGACATTAAAGTATACAGGTCTGTACCACAATCAGTGTCAGTAGCGACTATTGACAGATAACAAGTATGACACCACGAATGATCATTGTGTGAGTTCTCTTGGCAGTGTTCATCTTCCAAATAAGTTAGCAGGCGGCCATTATTGATAAGCCATAGAAAAATAAACTGTTTGCGGTAACCTGAACGTCCTTAAATGATATATACTGCAGCTGCGCCCTTTTTTTCTTTGCAAACCAATTCTGTTCACAGAGAGGTTAGTGATGGTAAGAAGAGGCAAACTGGATCTCCAAAAACCCCAAAAGAACCAAGAACTGTGACTGGATTATCGGTTTAACCTTCAAAGGCAACTTAAGCAGAAGTTATGGTCACAAAAAATAGGAATAGTTACAGGAAAGTCCCACTTGTCCCAGTAGGCCTATAGGCAGAAAATAGGAAAATACAGTGATGTTGATTCGTCCACCCTAGTATAATATGCCCGTATATATTGCAACTCACTTATTTCAAACTTATTATTATTATTATTATTATTTGGCACAAAAGATATGTACTTCCCCGAACGTAGTCCTTTAAAAAACAATAAAAAATACGTAGAATCATTTATTTTTAACAAAATAGTTTGTCTGACTCAATAGGCTCTCACATTATTTAAAGAAACTAAGCCTAAATATGATAAAATTTAAAACTTTAATTACAGTTTGTAAGCCATAACGTACAGATTCACAAATTCCTTTATTTATTTATTACTTTTTTTTTACTGTCCCCAAAAAAGTTTAATATCGGGAGAGAAATAAACCGGAAACTTTTTATTGTTGGGTTTTATCGTTATGATCATCTTGTCCCGGAGTGGCTGAACACACAGTCACTGGTGCAGGGGTAAACCTTGCCATGTGTACGCTAGGCTAGGCTAGGCCGAGGGCAGCGTTGTCAATTGTACACTAGAATGTTAGTGACACTTTCACCTGTAGCATGTTGAAGCGTCGGGTGTATAGGACAACGGTATGTAGCCTTGTGGGGGAGCAGTCACGTGTGGAGGTTGAGGGGGACTGTGGTGGGAGATATCTCTCTATATGTCTATTATTGTATTTACCTCTCACCTTCATCCTGATCTCCCTCTTTCCCTTTTACCTACCTGCTCCCAAAAGAAATCACTAAATATGTTACATCTAGTCCTTTACTCACGATTATAACTAATTATATCGTCAAATAAATATAAAAACTGATTTCACACGGATGAGATTTCTTCCATCCCACAGTCAATGTCAGCAAGGACGTCCGCGAGTAATTCTCATTCTAAAACTCACTACCGCGAAGCTAATTACCGGTGCGTTCACCTAGCAAGGGAAAAAATAAAACATGATGCAATGTTTACATTAGGGCTGCCCCCTGATACACATACAAGACACGGCATACAATTTCACATTTTCCATGTTGCGCTTCAGTACTTGTTGAAGGATTCGTGATCATGAGGTGTATATTTGCCTATAGTATGGGATAATATACTCTGAAGGACTTTTGATCATGCAACGTTTTATTCCTGCGCTGCATTCGAGTGGAAAAATACAGTATATTAGTCATGCGTCATTGTAGGATGATTTGTAGTCCATAAGCCAACCACTGCAGCCTACTGCTATACAGTGACGGGTTAAGACTTTCGTAGGCCTTAGGCACCTCCAAGATATGGGGCCCCATTTGACAGCATATTCACTAATAACACAAGCTAGTACCTAATTATAAAATGTGATGTCGAAAGAATAAGATTCAGTGATGTTTGCCATGAGTTGAGTAAAAGAAAATGGGTTAGATCAGCTGTTCTTGTACAGTACAGAAATAGTTTTGTTTACAAGAAGCACAGCTAGCTGGTGGACACTAATAGGATTAAGTAATAAATAAATGGAAAAAAGTACCTCAGTATCAATTTAATAATAACCTGTAGAAAAAGGGGAAGAAAAGTTCTCGTTTTATTTTTCGTAGGCCCCCAATATCTCGTAGGCCCTAGGCACTGTGCCTAATGGATAATCCGGGACTGCTGCTATAGGTCCACACATTCTCAGTAACCTGACTGACTCATGTAGGTTATATGCAACACAGGTAGCGGTCATAATGACACTGAAACTACCCTGACGTTACACACTTCAATCCCCAATTAGGAAGGAAAATTAACCTAAGATTATTTTTTTTTTAATAATTGGAGCTCGTGGTCACACTACAGGTAGTCATTGCGTGGTGGTGGAGGCTGAGGGAAGGAAGGGGGAGAAGAGAAGGAAGAATGAAAAGAAGAAGGAAGAGATGGAAGACGGTGTAGGAGGCATGAGATAAAGTAGAAGGGAAAAGAGGAAAAAGAGGGGGGAATAAACTGTTCCAGTGAACTAGGAAACTGCATCTTCTCTACTTCGTCCTTTACACTTGAGAAAATCGTGGCGGTGTGATGAGCTGTGACAGGTTCCGTATAGTGTCCCGTTATGCTTACTGTGTTCCTAGGTATTTCTGGCACTGCGTTATGGTTGGGGTATACTTTGTTTATATACAGTAGTTCTGGTCGCTGTACGCCCCCAACGATTACAGAGCCCGTACCATTATTATATAATTGCGTATTGCACCTTGGCTATTGGGCATTCTCTTACCCGATATATTATACCGTGTCATCACTTATGTTTTACTATACAAATACATATATCATGACGAGTTAGTAGTCACTTTTATTATACACGATATATTTATTGTAACATTATCACTGACGATCATCATTCATCATTATCATACTAATATCATCAAATCACCAAGAAAAACCATTACCATATTGCATGAAAAATCGATTAACATTGGTCCTCATTGAGCACCATCAGTCATCAATTACCATCAATTTAAAAGTCACTATCAAACAGCAGCATACGTAAAGCAATATCACCATGCAGTCTTCCCATCATCAGCACCAATCAACATAATCATCCTCATCATTACGCCTTCTTGTCATTATCTTCCTATCTTCACCAACATACATCAACATCAATCAGTCATCACCATACTGCCTTCCTCCCCTCCCCTACCAATAACCGCTACCTTCTCCCCCTCCAGGATGACACGAAGGCGGTGGGACCGAGGGTGGGAAAGCAGGCAGGAGGAGACGCTGATCCCTTGTGTGACTTCGGCTATGTGGAGGAGACCACTTGGTGTACATGGACCTCCCCAGGACCTAACGCTAACTCCAGGTGTGTGTGTGTGTGTGTTTACTATTGAGTGTTTGCTTGCTATACACCGATATATTTATACGTCTCCCACATGGATCACAATAAAAACATGAGACACATTAATGAACATTAATTCACATTAATCGAATACTCTATCGTTTTGTGAAATGAATAGCCTCCGGGAGGTCTATAAACATTTCTCGAAGTAACATTATTTATAAGCCAAAATTATACGAATATAGGCTATGTATATTTTCAGGGCTGGATCCAAAAATTCAATGACGTCATGGACACTATCGACAGGCAGGGACGCTCTATGGGTGGGAGGTCCTCTTAATGACACCACCGGCGACAACAGTGGTAAGTACTGTGTAGGGCCACCTGTCTCACACCCTGGCCGTTCCATTAACCCCAAGGAACAAAAGTACACTGTCTCAAGTGGAGACTCCTAGCTCAGCCCCAAGAGATGGTCCTAACCTAACCTTATTAATTTTGTAAAACCGTATACAAAAAAAGGACTCTGTCGCAAGGGAACTGTGGTATACGGTACCCTATCTTACACCCAGGTTGTTTCTGTCTCCAGCTATGGATGTCCTATAGTACTCGATAAATCTTATGGGAACCCAGACAGACTCATGATATACCTGCTGGATAAGGTATTTGGGTAACTACATCCTTGTGCCAATATTTACTTGTTTATTACTAGTATTATTATCGCAGAGAGAATAGTATGGGAGTAACACACCTCTCCAGCCTAGTGTGTTCAGCCTTGAGATTAATACATTAATGATAACTGTGTTCCGTTCTCGTCCCTATAGGAGGCTACGCCTTCCACGAGACCTCCAGCACCCAGGACCGTCAGGCTCGACCCGCCGTGATGGAGTCTAACACTCTGGAACCCACAGGCGCTGACGGTACGCCCATAAATTACACGCACACCCATGTTCTCCCGATCCTACACTGCATTTATCTCCCTCCCCCCCTCCTAATACACGCCATAACCTATTACTTCCATACCCTCATACTGTACAGTATATACACCCCCCCCCCCCGTAATTCATTACCCCCCACCATTCTGTTATCTTCGCCCTCCAGGCCATGATTGACCTGTGCCCGAGTGGGCTAATCCCTGTTAAAAAAAAAAAAAGCTCCACTTCCCACCCCACAACCTCCCTATTCCCTTTCAGTTTCAATTTCTATTCACCAGGGAAGTGCCTCAAGTTCTGGTACTCGCTCGACGGGTTGAGCGCCAATCTGCTGAGGGTGAAGGTGAAGAGCGAGGGCTCCAGGCAGATGACCACCATTTGGGAGACCCGCGACCAGACCAGAGGTGACTGGAAGGAGGCCCAGGCGCTCTACACCTTTAATGGCAACCACACGGTACGTTCACTTTACATACTGCACTGTAGATAGTTTAATTGGAGATGATATAAGCAGTTAGAAACTAAAATTCTACGTATTTATCAATATATCTAATGGCGTATACGATCTCCTTTGCTATATTACTTGAATTAATATTAACATGTTTGTAACTACAAATTTCTTAAACAGATTCCATTTTTATAACTAAACAGCCGGATATGACAGGAACAAATTCTCTGGTTGACTCAGCACAACAGGGAGTTCTATCTCTCATAATTTTGAATTTTTATTGGACTGGTGTATTACTAACCTTGCTACGTGCTTAAAGGTCTTAATAGTTGAAGTGCAGTTATTACACTGTAACAACAATGACTCAGCAAGTTTATTTCTTTACGTATTTTTTGTCGAGATCAACAGTAAGTTTGTCTCAGAACACAAACTAGCTTCCCCAGTGGACTTGCATTCTTTGAATTAAAAGAAACACGTCTAAGAACATGTTTATACAGGTAAAATCTCCAGCGTCACCCGCACCAGGTACTTACCGAGGCGACGATCAGGCAGAAAGCTTGAAGAGAGTATTCACACACGCCTTAAAAAGCTTCTTCACCAATTAATTTAAAATTAACTTTTTTTTTCAATAAAATACTGTTCTGTGTATTGATATAATCATCCACTTCACAACTCAGGAAAATTTTGTTCGATGTTATATTGTATCTATCTACTTACACCTCACAAGTTATAAACGTGTCATTGCCAATAAATCACGGAGCGTTATTGTCTGTGTAAAACACTACACATATAGAATACATAAAACCTTTTAGTTTTCAAGTAAACGGAAAGTTCATCACAAAACTTGGGTAATGCACCTTGGAAAACTGTCGTCCGCTGTTTATTCGTCTTGTGACAATTAGGATGTTTTTGCTGGATTTAAAGGGTTCACATATGTTCAACTTTGTCACCTGGCACTAATACAGACCTTTTACTTAAAACATCTTGTAAGGAGCCCCCCAAAAAACTCATTATCCGAGATCTATACACAACACATCCACCCCTACCCATGGTCGAAGTGACACTGAATTCGAATGTCAACAAAAATGTGTAGATGTACAGGGCGCCGAGGGACAGCACCAGGACCCCGCTTCCTCTCTCAACGAATAAACAATTGAAATTGAAATGTGTAGAATTGTTTATTTCAAAATTTGCAGTTTTATTATTTCTAGCAAATTTGAAGTGTTAGAGGATGTAAAATACATTTCTTTCAAAGTTGTTAATACCTTACACGAAAATAGTCCTAAAATCCATAATCTTTCGAATTTAGTTGAAATGTTGAAAGCAGACAAGTTGGGATAATATTCGTTCATTTGCTGTACGCAGATTCCAGCCATGTTTACTCACTTCTAGTCACTTGTCTCCTCCTTGTAGTACCTGTACTGTAGGTAGGGTTAGGTTAGGTTAGGTAGGTTGGTTCCTTTGGTATGAGAATAGTCTTTTGTGTTTTACACAAATCTGAACTCCATTTTTTTTTTTTTGCAAATTAGCGGTTTCTGTTAAAAATGAAAATGTAAATTTTTGGCATAAACCGCTGATTTGCACAAGAAATGAAAGTCAGATCTGAGTAAAACACACCAAAAAGACTCCTCTCGTACCAAAACCTGAGGACAGCCAATGGATGAATATTTGCCTTATGTTGGATTACAACGTCTGTTCTTTTAATATCATTGGTTAATGTTAATAAAAAATACATCATTACCAACATAGTCTATCGTGAGTTAATTTAAATATTATTGGAATCATGGAGGCCAACGCTAAGCCAAAAGACTAACATAATGAATATGATTCTCTGAGCCAAGGATTAAGTGCCGATCACTCCCCAGCTGCACATCGAGCAACATTACAAATCCTTGGCAGAATGGTTGTCAGGAACACAAGTATGTAAAGTTACATTCAATATAAAATTCGTGAATATCCATATATTATCAGTCAAACATGTATGTGAAATTTCTTCTTTCCTATTAAATAACAACTGGTATCCTTGGTGATTCACTTGGGTAAATATTTAGTTGTCAACACCTACTTATGTATTGAATATTGAGTCTTATATAGGAAGAGAAAAAACGCAAAAAATAATTTATTCTACAGCATTTCCGTCAGAAATTTATATTTTTTAGTATTTTAACAAATAAAATTACCAACAATATTAGTTCAGAGTTGGCAGGGGTTTGGAGTTGAGGGAAAATGTTGGGTAAAATTCTAAAAAGAACACCAGACTAACTTTTAAAATTTTTATCTAAGCTTTACTAATTTGCATAAAGGTTAAAAATCGTTTTCAAGTTTATGGGTCTCTCCTCATCTGAACACTGAAAACAACACTATCAGAAATAAGGTAAAAACTTTTTAGTTTGAGGATTTTTATGGGTAGGTAAGGTTTTCAATTTTTTTTTTTTTTTTTGGGGGGGGGGGGGGGGGGGGGCGATTTTACCCAACATTTTTCTTCTACTTCAATGTCCTGCATACTTTGAAAAACTAACATGTTCATAATTGGGGGGGGGGGGGGGTCATATCAGCTAAAATACTTGAAAAATATTGATTTCCGACGGAAATGCTGTAGAATAAATAATTTATTTTATTTTTTCCCTATATTAGACTCAATATATAATTAGGTGTTGGCAACTACTAAATATTAACCTTCATTAGTATTTTGTTCATTACTAGCATCTCCCTACCTCGATCCCTCACAGCTGGTGGTGGAAGCTGTACCAGCATCTGGTATTAACCCTTTCCACATCTTCCGGGGTCATGTAGCTGTAGATGACCTTGGGGTACGGGCGGGGCTAGAGTGTATTGGCCTGTGCTCCTTTGAGGGCGGAATGTGTGACTGGAGCAACGCTCGCAGTGATGACTTCGACTGGCAACTGGTGAGTGGCGCCATGCAACTAGTAGTATAATGGCCAATGGTTACAGCGAAGTACAGTACCACTAACAGGTCCACTAGATTATTTATTTTCCAGGTGGTACAAGGCAACTAGAACTATTCTAATATCACCTATACTACCTTAGGATCGTTAGGTTGGCTTAGGATAGATTCGGTTCGTGTGCCTAAAAAATTGTGGATTTAGCAGTCCTCTTCATCAACTTAAAGATGGTCATCTTTTTGTTTTGTTATTCCTATGATAAACTTGGCCTTTTTCTTCCAGTAGAAAATTAGCTGTTGAGTTTTATTTAGCGTAAAATTGTCTAATAGGATTATCTCGTGGAAACTTGTCTCGTTACATGTTAACTAGTAGGATTCAGTCTGTGCAACTCTCTCAAATAACTACACTACTGTTGTGTGTACCTTAGGGACGTGGCACCCAGAACCCAATCACAGGACCTCCTAGGGATCACAGCAGCTCACAAGGTGACCTCCTTGGCGGTGCTTACGTCTATGTTGACTCTGGCTTCCCCCGGAGACCGGAGGACACCGCCAGGCTCGAGAGTATTGAGTTCCAAGAGACAGGTGAGAAATGATGAATTTATAGATAATGAGAATTTATATATAACATCACGTAAGAGTTTAGAGAAGGCATTATACTGTACAGGTTGGACCCCGCTAATCCGGTACCCAATAGTCCAGCAGCTACGATGGTTCGGGACACTGTCATAGCTCACTACTAGTGGCTGTTGCCACTATTTTACCTTTAAATACTTATAATTTACCCCTAAATAATCCTACTAAGAGACCAGCAAGCAGTGGAAGTGGTTGTAACGCAGCAAAACGTAAGCATTTGACATAAAAATATGTCTATTCTGAAGAAATTATACAGTCATAGTATATTTTATGCATTATTTTGCCTTTTTAACCTCAGCTTCGATAGTACGGAATTTTCGCTAATCAGGAACCGGTCTGGTCCCAAGCTTCCTGGATTAGCGAGGTAAAACCTGTACAGTATTAAGAATTTTGTATTACAAAGAATGTGTAAGGGGAACTATATTAATTTGTTTTATAGAAAATGCTTATTGGAAGGGATTCAACTGTATACTGTACTCATCTACCAACAGACCCCAACAACCCACCGTGTATGCGCTTCTACACCTACATGTCAGGGCGTGGTGTAGGAAACCTTCATGTAATCCTTCAGGACGTGGTCTCCAGGAGGGAGCGAATCCTGTGGGGCCTCACTGGCAACCAGGGATCAGAATGGGTCATGGCTCAGCTCCCCCTCTCCTCCAACACCCCATTCAAGGTGGGTTGGCCAAATTATAAGGTTAATTGATAAAGATGGATACAAATTGACATATTTGATTATATTACCTCTCTTACTGTTGAACATAAAAAGAACTTTGAAGATCCATGTCCCTTTACTTTGACATGTGAATATTTTAGGTGTATCCTCATTTTTATGGTAAAGTTTTGATGTTAATCTTATTTTAGGTGGTGTTTGAGGCCACTATTGGAAAGCCACGACTGGGAGACATCGCTGTAGATGACATCACCATCATCTCGGGTCCTTGTGCTAGTGAGTGTCTTGGTATGTGTGTGGTAACTTTATCTCAAGCTGATGACCATATACAGTAAGAACATAAGAATGGAGGAATTTGCAGCGGGTCTATTGGCCCATACTGGGCAGTCCCATTTACACACAACCCCTATCGCTCATATATCCATCCAACCTATGTCTTAAACTATCCAGCGTATTCGAGTTAATGCTGTTGTTTGGTAACTTGTTCCACTCGTCCACTAAATTTCCAAACCAGTGTTTACCGATCTCGCACCTAAATCTAAATTTGTCTAATTTTAAACCATTGTTACGAGTTCGATCCTGGTTGAATACTTTGAGTACTTTTGTTTTATCACCTTGGTTTAGCCCTGACTTCCATTTATACACCTCATTCATATCTCCCGTCACTCTCTGTCTCTCGAGGGAGTGCAAATTAAGATCCTTTAACCTGTCTCTGTACTCAAGGTTCCTAATGCCTGGGATTAGTCTCGTCATTCTCCTGTAGTTGTTACTCCACTCATACTCACTCTCTTGTTACATCATTTTGCCCACAGGCCCTGCTGTGAGTCATTGACCTGTGCCCCAGTGTACTAATCCTGAAAAAAAAAATTCCTCGTTCATATACAAGCTAGAAGAACGCTTAGTATGCGGAGTGTTATTTGGGATTACTGTACCTGAAGATTAGACACCCTAGCTTATTTCACCTGAAGATTAACCACTGTATTCAGCCAAAGGGGTTAAATTAGCATTAGGGTGGTTAATCTTCAGGTAAAATAAGCTTGGGTGTCTGTTCATCAGGAGATCTGTTATTTGATGCTCATTCTTTAGTAATTATATAGTGGATGTTCACTAGGTATATGACTTAAATCTCTTCAAACTTCCCACCCTCAAGCGCTCCCAACCGTGGCCTCCCCGCCCACCTCAGGAGACTGCACCTTTGAGGATGACACGTGTGGCTGGACCAACCCCAACCTCAGGCAGCAAGTGGATGATTTGGACTTCTCACGAGTGAAGGCGTCTAACTTTGTGTTCCCCACCACCGATCACTCCACCGGTAACCAGCATGGTATGTTGATATGATGGGTTGAGAAAAAGAAGTAGAGAGGTGTTTTGAGGGGAAATACACAACTTATCATAAATACAAGAATAATTACAGTGGGGCATGCTATAACGAACGGATCCTACTACGAATATTCCTATAACGAACGGTTTTACCTATAAAATTGAGAATGCTATAACGAACGCAACTCCTACAACGAACGCGGATGAATACCGGACTACTTCGCCTGGCGCATGAATATTGTTGTACCGCGACCCACAACAAGAGCGTCAGGCGCCATCTTTGTCTCATTGTGTAGCCAGTGCACCACTGTTATTGTTGAAATTTCGTCTTTTGATGTGGAAATTCGCGTTATTTTTATAACTATTTTGTTATACAAGTACACAATTGTAACAATGAATCGTCCAAAGCGAGTGAGAAAGCTAATAACCCTTGAAACTAAGAAAGAAATTATAAAGAAACGTGAGAATGGAAGAAGCATTGCGAAACTTAGTGATGAATATGGGATGACTAAATCGACTATATGTACGATTTTGAAGAATAAAGAGGAGTTAAAAACTGTGCAAGTGGCTAAGGGAATCTTTAGACTTAACAAAGCAAGGTGTAATGTGATTGAAGAGATGGAAAATTTACTCTTAGTGTGGATAAAGGAGAAAGAAATGGCAGGTGGTAACATTAGTGAAGCTATAATTTGTGAGAAGGCTAAACAATTGTTTGAGGACCTTAAAGCCAAGACTCCCAGTGAAAGTGATAGTGATGTGCCAGTGTTTAGGGGTACCTGCATGCTGAATAACACTAAGGTAAGATAAAGTACCGTATTTTTTACATTTTCCACAGAATTTTTTCAGTGTTAAGCGGTTGTATTTGGGGGCCTGGAACGGATTAATCCTATAACGAACGAATACTATAACGAACGAGGTTCTGGAACCAATTACGTTCGTTATAGCATACCCCAATGTAAATACTTTATTTAATTAAATATTCCCAAACAATGGGGAATTTCAACTGCCATTCAGGCAGTTGGCCTATCCAGTGTTAGTATAGAAGGAAACCAGGAAACCTTTGATGTTTAGTAGGGTCACACTGGATAACACCCTTCTCACATGTGTCTGCAAACCCTTGACAAATTGGTGAGAGTTACACATGTAACTGCTGTACCACCAACACCCCCTACAGTAGACTCTCACCAATAACGTTTAATAGGTGCCTGAAAAACACCGTTATTAGCGAAAACGTTATTTGTGTGACATTAAAATACATGTAAAAAGGGTTTATTGGTGCCGCCGCCACAAGAATTTCACCCATTTTTACCCCTTGAAGCCCTCCTAACACTTTTTGTTAGCTGAAATAAAAAGAATTGTTATTCAATCATCAAAATAAAGAGTTTGAGTAATATAACACTTAGCTTGGGGGAGTTTTTGAGGTGCTTGGTGTGATGATTGTTCCATATGAGGGCCGCTAACACTTGCACTGTCTTTCATTCTACAAGCTAACCATTTCACAAGAAAATGCTCGGTTATCACTAACAACCTGTTTCTATCGCCTTTGTCATTCATAGCTTGCCTCGCATTTCCATCACTACCAAAATATTTTTAGCCAACGCAATACTCTTCTTGGTCTCCTCTAAGTTCCTCTTAATATTTCCTCACTTTAAAAGTTCCCAGTCATTCAGGTGGCAAATCACTCCCTCCACCACCTCCCCTAGCCCCCACAGGCAAAAATGCGGAAGCCATTATTGATCACTGACCCTAACAACCACTGGTTATAGAAGCAAAAATCTCGCACGTCGGCGCAGTGCTGTATTCCACTGAGCGTGTGTGAGAGTGAGACGGATCGGACAACTACGTCATCAACATGGCGGCAAACAAACGCTATCATTGATGGGCTCGGACGCTTCCCGCGAAATTTCCGTTATTCAAGAGAATCCAGACGTTATTATCGAAAATGGGTATCTATTGTAACTTACCGTTATTGTCGAAAACGTTATTGTGGAAGTCGTTATTGGCGAGAGCCTACTGTACTATCTTTGATTGGATGTCAGAAAAAACAACACTATCCTAAAATTAAGTTAATCATAATTTAAATCTCAATCCTTCCCCTGCACAGGTTTCTACGTGGCCCTGGAGAACCCAGAGAGAAAACTGGAGGGTGACCGGGCCTGGCTACTGTCTCCAGTCATGAAAGGTCAACGTCAGATTAAATGTCTTTCGTTCTGGTGAGTAACTGTTGATAACACTTGTATAATTTTACTTAAAACATGAAGGCTACCAACTGTTTTATTTTCTATCATGTTTACTGAATACTTTTTGGACCATTGTATATAACATTCTCAGCTCTGTACAGTTATTTGTATATGATATCTTCATCTGCCCAATATGTCTCGGCATTTCTCAAAAGTCAGCACATTTGAAGACCTGCATTTGACATCTTGTTTGTCTTGTATTTTCAACTCTGTTTTGTGTACCCTTTCATGTTAGTTTGATGTTTGTACTGTACAGTACTGGTATTCATTTCTCAGGTACTTGATGTTTGAACCCCTGGGTGAAGCAGAACCCAATCTTGGTTCCTTGAGCGCCTTCTTGATGAGAGAAGATGACAAGAGCTCCATCGTCCTCACACCCATCTGGTCACTGCAGAATTTCCAGGGACTCACTTGGTACTTTGGACAAGCTCCACTGAGAGCTGATGGAGACTTCAAGGTACAAAAATTAGGAAAAAAATAATTGCATATGTTGTTTTGGGGACAGAGGCAGCCATTACTTTGGTTGTAATACCCCAATAACATTGTAAAAGTTTGAGCAAAAGATGGCTGGCAATATACAAAACAGTACAAGTATACAGAATAAAGAATTGATCTAGAAATCCAATTTTACAGCCATGACCAGAATTAGGTGGCTTGCAACCTTCCCTCCTCACATGGATGGTGTAAAAGTCTTTCAGGTATAAATGAGGACTGAAACCTGGAAGATGTGTATGTCCAACCCAGAAGACAGGCTACATGTTGTGTTTAACCAACCTACTACTCTCTCTGTGCTCCATGATGAAAAAGCCTTGGCTCCAAAATTCCCTGTTTTAAGGCCATAGTTGATTTAGCCACCAATATCAAGGCTTTGTGAGTGCATTTACTGAAGCCACCTGATTCTGGACTCAGCCATAAAAAGGACTTTCAGGATCGATCCTTCATTTTTCTCTTCTTGTAGGTTGTGTTTGAAGGTGTGTGGGGAGCTGCTGACAGTAAAGGAACCATCGCTCTTGATGACATCAGCATCTTTGAGGGCAACTGTCCAAGTAAGTTTTAGTACTTAAAAAAAATGTTGAATGTACTACATAGTATTATGGTTTCATATTGTACATTTAAGCATGACAAACAAATTCTTGATTGTTTTGAGAAAAGGAGTGGTAAAAGTCAGTAAAAGTGAAACAGTCAATGGATACATACTAAGCTCAATATTTCCAAGGCTTCAAGACATACAGTATCTCTCTTTCTAGTGAGCAACACTGAGAATAACCTCTTATCTTAGTGACCATAAAAGTTGATGTAAAATACTCATTTATCATCCACAACAAAAGAATACCATCTTAAAGGTCACCCATAAGATTTGGAAGGGTTCAAACTAAAAGTATCATGGATATCAAATTTGTCTCTCAAACCCACATCAAAAATGGAAATCCTGTATAGTGTACAGTACTTTTAACTCTTGTGAATGATAACTTACACATTACCCCGCCGTTATAGCAATTCCAGAAGCAGCTGTAGTTCGAGCTGGTGACTGCACCTTCACTCGAGGCTCCTGTGGTTGGAGGAACCTCACCTCTGACCCTGACTTCTACTGGACCAGTGCCTCTGTTATCCGCAGACCCATCAACATGAAGGACCACACTTATGGGGCTTCAGGTCAGGTGTAATTTTTTGTAGGTGTTTCTTCAGTTTTTTCATTTTCCTGTTCAGCTGGAGTATACAGTACAGTATTAATATTTGCAGTTTCTTTATGCAACCCTTCACTAGGTGTTACAGTCTTTGTGCCACTGAACATGGTACTACTATAGGTACAGTATATGTATTGATCCATCAATCTGAAATTGTCCCAATAGTTTGTGCTGAGCCAATATCAAATTTTTCTCTTTTTTTTTTCCACTGAACAGCTGGTTACCTCTACTTTGACGTCTTCAATCTCAACTCACGAACCCAGCGTCTGCAGCTTGTGTCCCCAGTGATGGAGCCTTCAGTTGACCGATCTCCCTTCTGCTTTACCTTCTGGTTTGCAGGTTTCGGTGCCGACAACAATACCACACTTAAGCTCTTCCAACGACCTGCTCAGGATGACAATAACCAGCTCATAAATGACCTCACGGATGATATTCTGGTAAGTTATTGTTTACAGAGGAAATTTAATTAAAATCTTATTAAGCACTGCTCTAAATTTTATATTATTAATGTTATTATTATTAGGAGAGTGATGGTCCCTTATGTATTCTACAAATATAAGATTATTAGTAAATATGAAAGCTTAAATATGAACCAGAAATACTATAAATAAGGAATGTATATAATGACAATAAAGCACTACTGAAGACTACAAGACAAGGTAACAAAAGAATCAACTATGAACAAATCCTAAGCAACATCTGTTAGTTCCAGACACAACTCACATTCTGAGGGAGTGCAGTTTTATTCTTTACAGTAGAAAGTAACTTAGGAGTTTCTCCATTTACAGATCTGGAACTATAAACTACAACAGACTATTGAATGGGAGTTTGCACAAGTTGCCCTTGTATCTGGGACTCGCTTCCAAATAGTCATCGAGGGAAGTTCATTCAACGGTGGCTTCACAGTAGATGACTTCAAGGTGTATAATGGTGCTTGTGCCAGTAAGTAACAATTGTATTAACTTAATTGGAGTTGATATATGGGCCTTATTAGATATTAGATAGTGTTGGTGTTATGGTGAATAGAGGTACCTGTATATACTGTAGTTTGGAGTTAATATATTGAAGTTCAATAAATAAATGGTGTTTGTGATAAAGTAAACAAATTGAACCAATGCTTAAGTACAATAATTTAGATGAAAGATTAACCCACTTGAGGATGTGAATGATTTTGGACCTGATCAAGAATGGAAAGGTAATCTAACTTTCTCCTGTCAAGTAGTTAACTTGTGTCTGAGAGAAGAGGAATACAGTAAGTCCCCAAGTTACGTACATAATGGGGACCAAAAGGTTGTACTTAACTCGAAATGTACGTAACTCGATAATTTCCGCGAGTTTCTTTGGAAAATCCTGTGCTGTTTTCCAATCAGCACTCGCCGCCTCACCAGTCACTCGAACATTATGCAGCTTATTTCGCACCTTGAATCGGTTAAACCACCCATTGCTAGCATTGAATGTCACAGTATCATCAGGGTGATCTTTCTTTAGGTCGTTGAAAAGACTTAGGGCTTTCTCCTGAATCATACTGAGACACAGAGGCTTACGTTTTTGTGTGCAGTCCTCGATCCACAGCGCAAGATATTTTTCCATTTCTTCCAGAACCTTCCCTCTTCTTTTAGTTATAATCGTAGATTGCATTGGCACTGCAGATTTCACATGTTCCTTGATCTTTTCTTTGCCCTTATCAATTGTATTAACAGTTGACCGACTCAGGTTAAATTTGCGGGCAACATTGGTCAACTTTTCACCACTTTCAAGCAGTTTTATTATGTCCATTTTTACCTCTAGTGAGATTGCTTGACGTTTCGTAGCACTCCCACTGGCTTCACCACTCTTACGCTTTACACCAGTCATTGCACACAGAGTAAAGTGTACAAAATAGGGCAGAAATTCGCAGGAGAAGTACTGTATGCACAATGACCACACTTGTTGTTTTGGTGCGTCTAGCGTGTCGTCTGCATGGTCAGTGATAGTGGCGGCGCGGTGCGGCTGGCTCGCCCGCCAAATTTAAAAATTGCTCGCCCTTTTAAGACAATATTTTTGCAATTAAAGACTTCAGAAACGATGTACGTATCGGCCGTTTGTACGTAATTCGGATGTACGTAATTCGGGGACGAACTGTACAGTAATATCTCCGTTAGCCGGAATCCCTCAAACCCGGAACTCTCCTATAGCTGGAATTGAAATTTTCTCGGAAAATCATTCCCAAAGCCGTAATTTTCTGGAAAATTCCGGCTTTGGGGAAAATTTTCCGAGGGGCACATTTTCCGGAATATTTTGAGAAAATTTTCCCAATACCTGGAAAATTCCTGGGATGGGTGAGTTTTTTCCGGGTTTGAGAGATGAAAATCAGGCGCATTTTCTGTAAATTCCGAGAAAAACTTTCTATTACCCGGAAAATTCTGGGGATAAGGGATATTTTTCCAGCTTTGAGAGAGTCGTCTGGTTACCAGGAATATCACTGTAATTGCTAAGTCATAAAGCACTTGCTCTTCCCATATATTCTTGCCCGCCGACATGGATGGAATAATAGCATCAATATATACATCAGACAGTCACAAACACCATCCATGTTCTGATCTAGACATTGTACTTATGTAGTAGTTATGCTTTTAGACGAGATAAACTGTAGTGCCAATCCCTCCCCCATGATCCAATCTCCTGAGTTACTGTTTATCACGCATAGGGAAATGGGGGACATTATTTTATACAATTGTGTTTCTAAAAGCTCTCTGAACTAAAACTCAAATGCTTATGAATAATTCAGTGAGTTACATCAGATTTAAGAAAACTACCAAGAAAACAGACTCCCTCTCACTGTAAGTTCATATCCTTTTCTGTTTTTGTGCATATATTTCTTTCCAGAATAAAAATGCATTTTCACCCAGAGCATCTTTTTCTAAATGATTCTCTTTTTTTTTACTCTGAATTAAGGTAAATAATGCATTTCTTTATTCATAGAAGTTCACTACAAACCAGAAACTCTGTATTACACTTTATCTATCAGTCTTAAATTGTCATTTAGCTCCCCGGTGAATAGCTTCACATCCTATTATCCTCAATTTGTGAGTATAATATTGTATTGCACATTATCTGTTCATTTTAGTTTGTCAGTCAATTCGCAAATAAATTTATAATTTTTCACTTCACTTCCGGTTAACCTCAATTTGTGAGTACTGTACTGAATATTGTATTGTATTGCACATTATCTGTTTATTTTAGTTTGTCTTTCAATTCCCCAATAAATTTATCAAAATTAGAGTTTCACTTCCCATTATCCTGAGTTTACAATTACTGTATTGCACACAACCGTTCAATCAGTTTCATTTCCATTTTGCAGTAAGAATTGAGTCACTTTGATACATCACCTCTGTTCTACTGGTTTAACAGGGACTTTTCTATGTCTCTATCTGTCTTTCTCTTTTTTGCTCTCATGCCCATCTGTGACTAAGATGACTTACCTACAACAAGTAAGTCCCTGATATATGTTGTCTAGTTTAGAATTTTACTGGTACAATATTTCCCATTATCTTAGTGGAGGGGTGTATGTGGAGAGCTCTCTTTGTAGATTCTGCACTTGAGATTACATACACACACAAAAAAAAAAAGAGTCGAATTAGCTGTATCAAAATATATATGTGAAAGGAAATGAACAATGGGGTTACAGTCTTGAAATACTCATTGCAGGTCGAAATATCGCAAATCGGGATCATTATATCATGGGGTTCAATGGGATACGTTACCAGCCAGTAGGATACCCACATGTATCACCGAAAATATAATTCCTACACTACTGTAATACTATGCTTACAACACAATTAAACAACACTCACGACATCATTAAGAACAAGTCTTGTCGTCATTACATTTTATTGTCCCCTTCAAAGTGAAGTGGAGATGCCACTCTGACTCCCACACAGTCTCTGGGGAGTCTCCAGCTGTTTCACAATGTCAAGCTTCACCTCAGAGACACGGTTGTTGTGGATACCTTGGCCTCCCCAGACATTTACACAGCTCAGTTCACAGTCACAAAAACAGAGCAAAAGCATTTGTCACAAAAACAGAGCGAACAATGATAACGTTATTGCGGCCAACACTGCTCACATCATGTTCACAACAACAGAGGCGAAGTACTTTACAGTCTCAAAAACATAGCAAAAATCACTTCAAATTCACCAAAACAGAGTACAATGTTAACATAAGTGATGTTCTCTCAATATTAAGTAGAAAAATAATAATAATAATTAACAACACCGATACTGACCAATGATCATGTATTATCATCGTGGAACAAAGTTTGAAACTGTAGTGCACCGGGTGGCGGCCTCCATATTCTACATTGGTCGGATGATGACCACCATCCCTGTGATTTTTTATCATTATACATCACCGTCATTAAAGCGAAATATTGTATATAGGGAGATCGTAAGTCAGGGGATACCTGTAGAGGAAGATGCCACTGAATTCTTGTAAAAATAGGCTAACAAGCCAATCAGTGGTGAAGAAGATAAAAGCTCTAATATAGGTTGTGGAACAGCTACAATAAGGAACACAACTGTTCAAAGATATATGAAAACCCATCATATGCTACAAGTGGAAAATAGATTAATTAATTTAATGAATATTGTACAGTAATATAATAAGCAAACACACAGGTATAAAAAGGTACATGTATGAAGGTGGAGGAGAAATATAATAATCCATTTTATCAAATATAAAGAGTAGAAATAGAGAATTATGATACTGAACTTATGAGTGAAGTCGGGGCTATTTCACCTTCACAAATAAGAATTTTTTATTAAATTTAATGGCTCACAATACAGTACAGTGAACCCTCACTTTACGCGGTCAATTGAACCCACGGAAGCCCACGTAAAGCAAGAAACGCATAAAGTGAACAACATAACATATGGGATTAAATGAAATAAAGACCGGCTGACCCCCAAACTCCACTTTTTCCGACACAATACCTATGTTCTAGTAAAAGTAACATCTTAATTTTATGATGGTACACGCACACAATTAATACTTAAGAGAAATAGAGAAATACAGTCGCCAAGTTAATGTCCATTCAAATAATGGACTCAACTCCCTCCCCCTCTTCTCACACTCGCTGGCTCTTCCCTCTGAGAAATGTTTGGGGGAAAACCACTAGATTTTAAGGTATAGTAATAAATAATGCCTCAAACTAAAGTTAGGATAATATAATTGATATTGCTGGAATCCTTGTAAGACCAGGAATATTTTGAATATAAATGTCATATATTTTGCACGAAAGATAACATATTTACTCAGAGTAAACAAAATACTTACATTAGATCTAAAATTTGTATGTCTAATGCAAAACCTATGATGTTTATATTCAAAATGATCATCAAATTGTAAGAATTCCAGCAATGTAAATTATATTCTGGCCGGGTAATTTGTATGAATTTTATGAGCTAAAACATATATCTTCAGTTAATAAAAAAAAAAAAATATTCTTCATGACACTATCTGTCAATCAAAGTACCCCACCTTGCCTCCCCCCCTCTTCCAACCTCGCCAGATGGTCGGTCGGTCCCTCCCTCCCCCCCACCCCCCACCAACTCTCCCTACCAGAGAAATGTTTGGGAGAAACCAGAATATTTACCTTTTTAGTAATAAATAATACCTCAGACTAAAGTAAGGATAATATACAGTGACCCCTCAGTTAACGAACTCAATCCGTTCCAGAAGGTCGTTCATTAACCGAAAAGTTCGTTAACCGAAACCATTGTTTCAATGGGTTTTTGGGTAATTGGTTCCAGCTCACCAAAAATTTCCTAAATTCAACAAAAATGGTAGAAAAGTTCACTTACTTTGAGGTGTGTATGTAGAAGGCTCCTGGATGATGACGATGATGATGGGATTTAGAATGGGGGTGGAGGAGAAGGAAGAAGAGAAGGCATTGGGGTGGAAGAGAAGTCACCCCATGGCGCCATTTCACCCATAAAATTTTAGCTCTCTTGGTGTAATTCAAGATTATTTTCTTTAAATCAACACTGCACTGCATTATATATTGTCAATATGTAAAATATATTTCAAAATGACCAATAATTTGCTTGGAAACACAGAAAAAAAGAGTTTAGTTGAAGAGAGTCTCAAGCCAGATGTTACCTCCAGTGAAAACAAAGAGAGACTAACGCCTGTTTGCTGTGTTAAGAGGCTGGATGCCGCGCATTAAACTAGTCACTTTACCTTCAATTATGTTCAATAATTGTTAAAATGACTAAAAAATTGAATATTAAACTTTTAAAATTATTGAATAGTATAAACTTCTTGATATTTACTAAAATAGTAAGGAATTTAAGCCCTAGAACCGATTAATGTATTGGCGGACTGATACTAAAGCTGGTTGCCCGGTCAGTGCAAGCGAAAACATGTTGAGGTCGGTTCGTAAGAAATTCGTTAACCGAATTTTTGTTCGTTAACCGAATTGAAGATCCTTATGGAAGGCAGTTCGTTAACCGAGGCGTTCATTAAACGAGGGGTCACTGTAATTGACATTGCTGGATTCCTTGTACGACCAGGAATATTTTGAATATAAATGTCATATATTTTGCACAAAAGAAAACATATTTACTCAGAGTAAACAAAATACTTAAAGTAGATCTAAAATTTGTATGTCTAATGCAAAATCTATGATGTTTATATTCAAAATGATCATCAAATTTTAAGAATTCCAGTAATTAAATTATATTCTGGCCCGGTAATTTGTATGAATTTTATGAGCTAAAACAAATATCTTCAATAAATAAAAAAAATATACTTACCGAAATACTATCTGTCAATCAAAATACCCCACCTCCCCCCCTCTTCCCACCTGCTCCCTGGGTCCCTCCCTCCCTCCCTACCCCTCACCCCCATCTTCCCTCCCTACCAGAGAAATGATTGGGTTATAACAGTATATTTACATTATTAGTAATAAATAATACCTCAGACTAAAGTTAGGATAATATAATTGACATTGCTGGATTCCTTGCAAGACCAGGAATATTTTGAATATACACGTCATATATTTTGCACAAAAGATAACATATTTGCTCTGAGTAAACAAAATACTTGCATTAGATCTAAAATGTGTATGTCTAATGCAAAATCTATGATGCTTATATTCAAAATGATCATCAAATTGTAAGAATTCCAGCAATGTAAATTATATTCTGGCCGGATAATTTGTATGAATTTTATGAGCTAAATAAAAAAATTATACTTCACCCGCGAATATTAGTATATGCACCGCGTAAAGTGGGAATTCCGGTTCTGGCAGGGTACCGCGTAAATGTAGAAACGCGTAAAGTGAAACCGTGTAAAGCGAGGGTTCACTGTAGTGTACTGTACTTAATAAACTGTAGATACAAAGTCAGGGCCAATCTTGCTTCCTGATTGTGACTGCTACAATGATCAGAGTCAGAGAACAAGAATCCAGTAAAGAACTTTGAATTTTTTTAATTCAAAATAATTAATGATATTCAATGACACAAATCTTGTTTTTATACTAGCAAGTAACTTCTACAATTAGGCCTAAATAATTTTAGTAACTGGGAAGAATTTACAAATACATACTGTAATATCTTAAAATTCACATATTTATTGCATATTACAGTATATTGATGCAGTTATTAATTGAAAAAAATAAAGAAATACTTGGAGCTTTGTCTTCAGTACAGTACAGTATTGGGTTCCATTGTGGGTAAACAATTGGGAAATGAATTAAAAAACCCAAATCACTCTCCATACAACTCAGAACTTATTTTATCGATGAATATGCCCCCTTAAGAGTTCTCCAATTTGTTGTTACACACACAAAACAGACCACAATTTCTAAAATGAAGAAAATTCTCTACCGTATGTGGAGGCTAGTGTTCCAAACCCTGTCCACCCAACAGCTTGAAGCAGTAGATCCCAACTCCCATTTCAGACACATAAAACTGGCTGTTCATGAATTGGCTGGTTTATCCCCATCTAGATGACAATCCTGCCTTGACATGAAAGGTTGAGTTACTGAAAATTCATTTACATCATGATACAGTACTGTACTGTGATGGCCCCCACATTCTATACTCACTTGCTAATGAGATTCAAATTGGACCATGCCAAAAAAAAATCTTTGTATCAGAACACCAAAAGGAAGCAAATTTCTAAAGATAATCACTTTACCTCTGTAAAATGCAATAACAATGACAACCAAAAATTACATACTTTAGTTGGAGCAGATGATTGCAGGACAGACACCTTCACACCCACTAAGCAAACAACTGGGACTAAAGTTTGGGCTTATGGTGTCTCAGGTTATGACAAGTGACTGAAGTGATGAAGGAACAGCTGAGGTGGTGCTCTTGTTGAAGGTGGAAGGAGAAACTAATCATTTCAATTAATCATAACTGCAATATCAAGAGGTTAATGTGGTTAGTAACCCAACAGAATTTTCTGGATGCATAACCTAAGAACAGAGAACAGTCAGGTTTAATAATGGGAATACAGAAGAAAAAATATGAAACGGATGACTCTAGTAAAAGTGTCATCTGGAATTAATGAAAGAATGTAAATGTTCTAGGGTAGCATGTTATATCCAGGACCATAAAACACTTGATAAACCACTTCTTCACTTCTCTTTCAGGGAGACCGAGAGACGGGACAGCTAGTGCTCGGACATAATAATTAGCCAACTCAATAGGGTCCTGTTGTTACAAATGAAATTGGTATCAAATTGTTTTTTTAAATAGTCAAAGTCAGAAAATTTGTTATTTCAGCATTTTCCCTGTAGTTTTTATAATTTTGCATTCTCTTGTAGTCTTGTTAAAATGTTTAT
Organism: Homarus gammarus; assembly: GCA_958450375.1. Lineage (NCBI taxonomy): Eukaryota > Metazoa > Arthropoda > Malacostraca > Decapoda > Nephropidae > Homarus > Homarus gammarus. The sequence goes on from CAUDMG010002027.1 coordinate 1,964,437, forward strand.
GCAGTATTTTATGAATACCCGTTGTGTTGGAATTAATGCCTAAAAAGGAATGTGTACAGACCATTTACCTAGACATGTGTTGGTACAAAAGAACTCTTAAACATGTACATCATAATGTACTGTATTCTTAAGTAGTAGTGTGACACTGATTACTTTCTATGTATGATGTGGTATGAATGGAAATATTGTACTAACATTACAGGTAATATTAAAAAGAGTGATCATAGGTTGCATCAACAATGGCTGGTCAAAATATTCTGTCAATGTCAGTCAAAACTGGTAATGTATACATAGAGCAATCTGACCCAACTAGAAAGAAACACTGGTGCAGGAATAATACTGAGGATTGACAGATCATGAGATTTAGGTTTAATCCAGGGATAATAACTATGACTGATTTGGTAATATATTTTGCTACACATATGGCAGTTTGTCTAATGTGTCATATATTTATGCCTTACTAAATCAGTGGAAGAATAAAAAGTTTTGTTTTACATTGGTAGTACTGCCATGGGCATTGAAGGTCAACCAATGCACAGCCTAAGTCTCCTCCTGTATTATGTGAAAGAATGAACTGTAGTTTAATCTCCAGGATATAACTTAAATACAATTCATTCATTCTATATGCTTAAGTTCTACAGCGAATCAGTTATGTGGAATATCATTGTCTGATTATATAATGTATGAAATTTTCACACTTACGTTTAAAAGATTTTAGAAGAGGTATCTGTACATTATTGGGATGCTAGCCATTGTGCTTTCAACTAATATGTTGTAAATATCAAACACATACCCGGTACACCTTGGTACAATGTTGTGTTGGCTTGGGTGAAGTTCACTCTTGGTGATGGTCTCTGGATTATTTTCTTCTTAACACGGCTTTTGGTTCCTATGCTATCTTGACATCACTTTAAGAACGTTAGTGGCAGTGTCTATATGTATACATAATGTACAGTTCCACAAAAAAGTATTGTCAGATTTTCCGTCGCTACAGTTTGAAATGCTACACAAAGTGCTTTGATATGATCCCCAATGCATTATCACAAGTTGGTACGCCTGCTCACCATATCAGCAACAGCTAGAGATGGGGGTAGGATTGGGGGGGGGGGGGGGGGGGGAGTCATCCTTGTATGGCATACTATATATATTTTTTCCCAGCTGAGAAAATATGCCCCTCCCACTTTTCAAGAGTTACAGCTGATTGGCTGTTGCAAACCTGTCCGATTTTGTGCCGAAGTAATGATACATTTCTAAATGAGTTCATTCATAATCATTGGGATGACCATTTCTGATGAGTAAGATATTTAGCTAAATTATATAAAGATACACACCGTACATTCTTTATTTCAAACATAAGCACGTAGGAAGTTTATCAGAAGTGTTATACAGTACATGAATTAATTGTTAAACGCTGGTAACAAATTCACGCTTTTGGAGGATGCATTAAATAAAGACTTATTTTTACCCACAATAAGGCATACTAAGACAAATTACGTATCAGTAATACTACATTATGCAAAACTAACGTTTTAAAAGATTAGAATCACATTGAAATATTACACGGCCGTTAGCAGAGGCGGGAAAAATGACTGCGAACAACTTCATATTTTTCCTTAACAGTTTCTTTAAGGTCACAAGTGCCATCCTGACACACTTCAGTAAGTTTACCTCAGATCTATAATACTTCCACATCATTAAGCAGTGTACTGTACTCTACCTTATTCTCTTGGGGTGGTGCTCCTTGACTATTTTAGAAAATATTTGTACTGAATTTAGATAATATCTCAGCCTTTTTTTGTCAATACAGTACATACTGAATTGCTTTGGGGTATTATTGACCAATTCTTATGTGTATTTGTTTTTAAGATATTTTCTGCCATTTCAAGGGCTCAATTTAGGGTGCATATGTTTTGTTATACCTTTTTACAGATCGTTTGACTTTTGAATTCGGAATTTGTAATATGGGTACCTGTATACTGTACTGTTCAGTACTGTACAGCATATGTAAGGTGAGGTCTCATTTTTTGCTAATGAAACATTTAACACTTGATCCATCAGTCATAAATTTGCCTGCATTTTGGGTACAGATATAAATTGGTGGACAGGATACCATCTATGCTGCACACACTAAAAATAATGTTTTTCTCCATAAATGGCTTTTTTATGTAAAGACCTTAATATACTCACTGTACAACTGCTGTTTATGATATGTGGAGCACTGTTTATGTAAATATTTTAATTAAAATTCTCTGAATGAAAGAATAATTTAGAATTGTACATTTTTACTATTAATTTCCTCTCTGCTCTCTCTGTTACACATACTGTTGCTGTTCATTGGTTCAGTGCACAATTAGTGTTAATTAATGACTTTTTTTCAGTACAGTATATACGGTATTACTTTAAGAGACATCAGTGCACAGGTTGCATGCCATACTTACAACTCAGAGCCCGGGATAAATTCTGAGTGTACGTCAGAATGGTGAGAATTAGTGGTCAAGGTAATTGTTCTCATTAACCTAGAAGCCTTATCACTGTACATAACTTTAGGTAATAAATACTAATATTTATTAGGCCAGACTTCCTTACATTCACTCAGCACAGAAAAATTAAGTACTGTACTGTACAGTAGTAATTTTCTGTAAGAGGAGCAGCTGTTGTGGCCAGTGGGGCAACAATATTAAAACCTCAGATGATTATTTGTTTCAGTTTTTCTAAGATTAAAGTTTACCAATGACAATTTTAGTTTATTTCCTGTAATAAGCATAAATTTCTTCACAAGTCTTCAAACCCCTGAAATTGTTTGAATGAGGAATTTCTGTAATCTCTTACATCTTATGAGAAATATAACTATCTCTCACACCTTATGAGAAATCCATCTACAATTCTCATAAATGAAGAATCTGTCTATACAATATACAGTATCTGACATTTATAAGATATCTCTATCTTCTACCTTCTGGAAACTTCTCTTCAGGGAGTGGCCACATGTAGAATCACACAGAATATTTTCTACCAGTGATTATCATCTCCAAAGCTTCAAACATAAATCAGCTTATTCTGAATATTTAAAAGTTTTGTTTGTAGAATCTAACCCCTAGTGAGCATTATAAATAAACCTATCAGTTGAGATACAATACTTAAAAACAACACTACTGTACCAGAATACATACCTTAAAAAGAATTTGAAATGTTTGCTGGAATATTTTAAATTTTAATGTGAAAAAGATACCTGTTATTTACCCTGATAAATGAACACTTGCGAAGGAAGAGAGTTGCTTAGACAAACTTATGGAGTTGGAAGCTTAACCCTCTCGTGGTCTTTCAACACAAATTGTGTCGCTAAGCACTCCCGTGCTGGAGCATACCTTCCCGGTCAGCCGTATCTCACACGTAGAGCACCCCACCTGTAAGTAGAAATGTGGGAACAGTGGACCAGCCTTATTAACCACCAATGTTCACTGGAAAAACCATTCCTGTTACCAACGCAACCTGCATCGAAAGACTGAGGGGGCGAGATTATAAATGACACTACAGGTATTTACGTTGAAAGACCATGAGGGATCGACATTTTCAACGATGGCCAAGAGTACCAGAGGGTTAAAAGAAAACCAGAAAGAAAAATAAAGAGTGAACTCATTCAAGACCTTTGATCAACACTGGTGCAGGTACATTTACACTCTAGAACCAGTACTTGCCAACAGTGTGTAGCAGAGACGTGACCGACCGCCTGCCCAAGCGGATAACAAGCCGATCAGTGGTAAAGAGGATAAAGAAAAGCATAAAGGAAGGTAACATAGCTTAAACCAGATTGACTCATAAGACAATATGTTGTTCAGGAAAATGATAAACTGCCAAATGATGTTGCAGTGCCTCTATGGCCAAATAATGGTTAATAGACAAAAATTAATCACTTCACCCATTTGGAGACTAATGCTACTTAGTGTATTACTTGGGGCATGAAATGATGCTACCAATTAAAGTGAAAAGACATGGTTTTCGTTATAGGTGATTAACTACCAACTTGTAGAAAGAGATAGACCATCTAAAGATAAATCACAATACTGTAGGAGGAAGCTGGAGGTGGAACATAATACAGGGTAGGGTACGATTCAGCGCCGCCATTCCAGCGCCGATGTTTCAGCACCGCCGTTTCAGCGCCAGCCCATTTCAGCGCCAGACTATTCAGCGCCACCAAATCAATAACCTAACCTAACCTATTAATAAGTTGAATACAACATAATATAAATCAAGTGTAGTATACAGTGTTATACCACGTTAATGAAAGACAGATAGCTTCTGAGTTGAACGGAACGCACAGGCGCTGAAAGGTCTCGGCGCTGAATAGTCTGGCGCTGAAATGGGCTGGTGCTGAAACGGCGGCGCTGAATTGGCGGCGCTGAATTGGGCCATCCCCCATAATACAATATCAATATTTGATGATACAGTAGTGAGACCCCGAGACTTTACGAGTCTTGGGGTCACACCCTCAGGAAATACAAAGAAACCTTGCTCTTACTTTACCTGGAGTTCTAGGACTTGGATCAACAACAATATCTTGGTCTTGATAGACGAGTTAAATCAGTGGCAATATAACAAGCTGGCAAGCATGCGATTCTTTCTAGCACAGCAACAGTTTGCAGCTTCAACCTCATGAGTGTGACCACTTCAACTTTTGGAACCTGTGAATGAACCAAATGTACACTAGTACTAGTTCAACATATATTACATGGTTTTTTACAACTTGTTGGGTGGCAACCCCAGGAGAGAAGGGTTACCTTACCCCAATAAACAGATGTGGTTGGTGGCCAACTCAGCACACACCATGACAGAAAAGCATTACGCAAACCTTTCCTGGTTAAGGACTAAACCCGTTTTTCATGGGTTGTGACTCCAAAACACAAAGAAAATTTGTAAAATATCTTTTGACTAAACAATGAAACAGGTATAAGTTAAAACACTCGGTATTTATTATATCTTTATTTACAATATTTACATAAAACCTAACCACAGCATACACAAACATTAAACTCATTAGGAAAGCAACTGTACATTTATTAGTTTTAGAAAAAAATACATTCTTAGAGGCAGATAAAGTTGAGCAAAATGAAAAAAATAAGTACAGCATCAAAAGAAAATGTAGGATTTATCCTAAAATTCCATTTTATGTCCGAGTCTGGAACTAGACAACTCATGAATCATAGCCATGAGTCTGAATTGTTGACCTGGATTTAACCCTTAGACATCAAAGAATAAGATTTATTCATGAATTAAACTTCTTATCACAACTAGAAGTCTCAAGAGAGGTCTTTAGGTGCAACACTTCCCCACTTAAAATAGGAAGAAATGAGTCATGAACACTGTGTTAATGTATATTCAATCTAACCTTCATGTGACCGAGCCAGAATGAAGTTACCAGGCAGCCAGCTCTTCAGTCTAGTTGATTTCCCTGTTACACAGTGGAGGGAAGGAGGGCATGGGAGTTGCCTAGTTCCTGGCTCAGTCATACAGTGAGATTTCATATTTGGATGATGCCCTTCACTAAGGAACTCATAAATTATGAAGACAGAAAACTGGGAGTGGTGGTCATAGAATCTTTTTGGGGACTTGGATACAATGAGGAAGGAAAGTTAACTCATGAATTAGTCTATGACGTCTAAGGGTTAAACATAAGTTATAACCGAGACTTATGGCTATAATTTTAAGTTGTCTAGTAACGGTTGTTGGTCATAAACGCAAACAAGACAATCATAATTTTGAAGGGCATGTTAAAATCCTTGCATATAGAAACCTGGAGCATGTACCATGTGGTATACCCCAAAGTTCCATACTTAGGTTTTGTTATAAAGTATGGATAAAGGATTGACTCTGGATATCTCATTTTATAGCAGAGTTGGGACAGAGAGAGTTGTAATTTTACCTAAGAAGACTAGAGATACAGGCCAAGCTAGACCTAGACAGGAGGCACTAATTTAAAACCATTAATATAATTCTGCCATCACTACCCTAGTCCTTGGAGGGGAGTCTGGGAGGTGTAGGTTAGAAAGTCTTGGTACGACAGCAGCTCATGCACATTCAGCTTTGCTTGTCCATTGTCAACCATAATAGATTTCCAGCACCAGGCCTTAGTCCAGCTGAACTCCAAGAAAGAATACAAGGGAGTGGGAATGGTTGCAAGTTTTCTTGCCCTGACTTTTCTGTAAAATGGGATTTTCAGGATCAACCCTTGATTTATAGCCTGGCATCTGGCCATGAAGACCCACACTTCTGTAGTCAAGTAGAGAGGGAGAAAGTGGTGTCAAATAAAACTAATACTATCAGTAACTGTATCTTGTAGGTAAGCTACCTAAAAGCGATGGTGAAAAACTATTACGTACTGTATTACGTACTGTACCTTACAAACACCCCATTGTGATAAAACTTTCCTGCACTATCTCCCATTTTAACTTATATTAATGACGTTCTTCTGAGAAAGGCTACCGAGTGTAGAAACACCCGATGAATCTATTTGTCTATGTGTAGCAAGGTAGCACAAGTCTAATATCAAGAAGTCTCATTCTTTGATAAATATTTAAGGCTCAGTCTAGGGCTCCCCTTACTATGAGAGAAAGAGAGGCTCCATAAATGTTTTGGAAGACAAATCCATGGCAAAAGCCTCTAAAGCAACCTGCAATGTTAGCATTTTACTTTGCTATAAATAATGATATCAGTAAATCCAACTCAGAACTCTGCAAACAAACCACAAAACTTTTTTTACTTAAAACTGTAAAAACAAGAATCAATTAATTCTGATAGAGAAGAGATACTATTCTGATCAACCACTAAAGAACTATTAATTTAAGAACGTTCTTTCAACTCCAACAGGGTCCTGAGATCCAGCAAATGGTAAGGGGGTCCAATTGACAAAACTGATAAAGCCCCTTCCCACAAAAAAAGAATGTGGGGGGGTGTCTTTGTTGTCCCAAATAATCCTCTTGCTTGGTGTTGTAAAGCTGATGCTCCACAACAAGAACACCATCCCCTATAAGCTTCTCTCTTCCAAGCCCTCCATCAATTGGCTAAGGTTTTCTAAAAAGTTTAACAGAGGTTTCTTGCCAAATCTCTAATGAACAAAGGCAGAATAAGACCCATTCACGACCTACTCCCAATAATGAACCTCTGGATGATGGACAAGGAATGCTCTGTATGCGCAAATGGCTGCATCACCAAGACTCCCTTACCTCTCACCCTTAAGTGGTTAACTCTGCCACCCCTTCATCCTCTATATCTCTCCACTTGGGTCACAATGGGAAAGTTGTAGTAGTTGTATAAGTTAATGCCAGCTGTTAATGTCTTGGGTTAACCTGGGTTTCATCCCATACCTTGTTGTGTAAAATCATGAGTCTTCTTGAACTGACACCAGAATATTTACATAAAATTAAGTGTTCAGAGATCCTGTCTCTTTACAGGTACAGGTATTGCCCTTTCCATCTACAATGCATCCTATTTTTATGTCTCGGCTGCTTGACTTACATCTCTCCAATCTCCATAAAATGCTGGAAGCAACAATCTTCACACAATACATATAAGGTTTAGCAACTTGTCTTAACTTTCACAATTATTCTTTCACTATGAAGGATAACTCCACATTTCAAATTACTTTACTCGACATTACTCCTATATACCTTCCACAATACATCCCAAATGTATTCAATATATATTAAGAGGTCCATCTTTTAATGAGTTATATGTAATGCAAATTTACTAAAGAATCCATTGGCAGATCTAGGATTTCTATAAGTGAGCCAATATTTAAGACAGACTGGTATTTTCTCCTCTGTGAAAAAGCAAATACAGTAATACCCCGCTTAACGCGGTTTCGCTTAGCGCGATTTCACATATATGCGGTGCCTCGCCAGAGCCGAACTTTCACTTAACGCGGGTTTTTTCCACGTATACGCGCACAGTGTCCTGCTCGAGACGCTATTTTTAGATTCGACCCACCCGCCTGCTCTCGTCTCTCCCTCCCTCCCGCCTCCCTCCGCCTGGGCAAGCCGCGCTGTAAGGTTGCGCAGTGTGTGTCTTCTACTAACGTAAGTGTTACACCTAACTTTTAGTTTTCCTAACCTAACCTTTATTTTTCCTTACTTAACCTTTATTTTTCCTAACCTAACCTCTTCTATATTACTTGTTTGTTCATACCATCATAAAGTTAAGATAAAATTTTTACTACAACATAGTTGTGTGTCGTCAAAAAGTGGAGTTTGGGGGTCGGGCCAGTTTCTATTGGAATTAATCCCATATGTTCTGTTGTTCACTTAGCGCGGTTTTCACTTAACACGGTACCCTGTGGGTTCTATTGACTGCGTTAAGCGGGGTACCTGTTAAACTGATCCACAAAAAAAAAAATAGTATCAATATTATCATAAGGATTAATAGGCCCCAGAGTTGGTGCTGAGGGAGAGATCTGTACCTCCTTGTGTGTGTCACTTGGGTCCTGTGGCAAATTCACCAGGGTTGTTGTGACTTCTTGTTGGAAATACGTATGTGCAAAACATCAGATAAATTTATCCATGGGTGTGTGAATTGCATATGTATAAGCATCACGTAAAATTTTAAGCATTTCTGTCAATCTTTAACCGAGTTATAAACATGTACAGAGTATAGTAATCAGTTTGGGCAATAGTGTCTTATTTATTTAATCAAGAGTAATGGGTATGTCTTCATTTGTTGTCATTCATTCATTTAATGTGTGAGATACAGTATCCCCATGTCACTTGGTGCCAAACTTCCCTGTCCTTCACATACACTCTTGTCTTATGTGCACCACCTCACTTTTAGTACTGCATGGACTTTCTTCATCTTAAATTTCTATCTTAAGGACAATTGTGCTGAAGAAAAATCAAGAAATTGTCTGAACATCTTGCTTTTATGTACCCAAGTTGTAAAATTGGTTGAACATCATAGTATTTTTGTAATTGGTGTACAGTATTTTCCTTTCCTGGTTGGGCTGGCTTGGCCAACACAAACAAACAAAAATTTTTACTCATTTACTTTCTTCTGAAACTTTTTTCCTGTCAAGCTCAGAGTATTCACTGTGGTTTTATTAGTACAGTACAGTATATTCTGTAGGTGAGGCTTGATTACATTAACCCACACCTATTATTTACCTGAACATTCCTGAGTTCAATTACTTTTTAAGGAAATACTTCCCTGTGCCCACATCATCAAAAACTGAATTTAGCAACAGCAAACCTGCCTTAAACTCCCATAAGTAGATTAAAAAAAAAATATTTCCAGATTAAAATGAATGTACAATTACTGTAAATAACATGTATAACACAACACTTTCTATTACCGTATTCCTTCAGCTGCACCAGAGATAATTACAGTAATCAACAGTTATTTATTCCACAAATGATGAAATGCCAATTTGCTATTTGATGAAAAACTCTCCATAAGGATAATACAGGTAAACCTCGATAAACAATGTCTTTTTCAGGGATATTCCAGTTTAAAGAAGGGTCGTGAATTAAGACCACCTCGCTATAAACGATAAAAAATTTGCTTAACAATATCCATTGACAATCGTTAGCTGGAAGAAAAAAATCTCTAGAGCAAACTATGGGTGTACGTATATACACACTCAAATTAATCGCCGTCTTGCAAGGATTCCAGTAATGCAAATTATATTTTTCTACATCAAGTCAATGACATTTTATAAGGAAACTATTTAACCCTATGCATCATGTATCTCTCCTTTCACTTGTCAGCTCTACCTATGCGTCGCCACATTGTCAACCCCCACACTACAGCCCTTCACTTGGTTCTTTGTCGATCAAAGACCCACCATCGCATTGCTCCACGATTATCAGTTAGCATCGCACATTGTACTTATCGTCTTTTGCTTATAGTGAGAGGACAGCACTAACATTTAGACTGAACTATGTTATGGTGACTGTGAAGTGATATTTTCTGTGTTTTTGAGACTGTAAAGTGCTTCGCCTCTGTTGTTGTGAAAATGATGTGAGCAGTGTTGGCCACAATAACGTTATCATCGTTCGCTCTGTTTTTGTGACAAATGCCTTTGCTCTGTTTTTGTGACTGTGAACTGAGCAGAGTAACATTGTAAATGTCTGGGAAGACCAAGGCATCCATGACAACTGTGTCTCTGAGGTGAAGCTTGATACTCCCCAGAGGATGTGTGGGAGTCAGAGTGACATCTCCACTCCACCTACAAGAGTTCCCTCAGTCTCAGAGGGGACATGTGATGATGACCTGATGACCAGGCTTATTCTTCTTGGTGTGGTGAGTGTTGCTTAATTGTTTTCTATTGATTTTATAAGTAGGAATTTTTTGTCGATACATGTGTGTTTGGGGACTGACTGGGAACGTATCCCATCGCCCCTATAAGGCTCCCTATCTACGATATTTCACTTAGTGATGGGGTTTTCAGGAACCTAACCTCATCATTTATTGAGGTTTACCTGTAGTAGTTAAGAGAAAAGCTGCCTACTTCCATACAACTTCTGCCCATACCAGTTAACCAACAATTTTGTGTGTGTGTGTGTGTGTGTGTGTGTGTGTGCGTGTGTGTGAATGGATTACATCATCTCTCATTCATGACAAAACTTTGCCCTATATGCAGTATGAATATACAAAACATCCTCATTACCCCAAAATATAAAACATGGACACAAACACATATACAGTACTGTATTTCACTACCATTTTCTTCTTTGAGCATATCTGAAATTAACCAAAGAGAACTGTGTCGACTGGATAACAATGCTCCTGTCTCAGAGTCTACAAAATACTTAACTGTGCACCTGAACACAAACATACCATAAATATAACCCCACTCCCACAGTCTGGACAATGCCTATCAGCACCAGCACACACAAACATCTTTAAACCTGGATCACTACCAACACCAAAGTATACATGTAACATAAGATTCTCCCTCTGTAATTTTGTTGTACTGTATTTGTGAGTCAAATGTAGTGTTCCTGTCACTCTAACTTGAAAGAATTATATCACGTTCTTCAACAGAAAAATGCAAAAACACAAAACTCCATCTGTCTGGGCGAGGGAAAACCTACGATCAGGACACAGAGGTCGTGGTGGCAAAACCATATAAACAGAAAAAGAAAACATAACATGAGGAATTTCACAGGCGATCTTCACACATCACTTCCTCTACAATTTTTAGTATAACAGGTTATACACATGACATCACACAAAGGGAAGGAGTTCCCAAAACTGCTAAATCTTCTCAAATTATTGTCAATAATGGTAACCTTTCTGGCATCCTATAGTCCAAGATATATTATTCCTCTGTTGCATGAGCAGTATCTAATTCTGAAATTTATCTGTTATCATTAAAGGATACAAGTGACAAATAAAAAAATATTGTACCTGTATCCCTTGAAATTTCAGACAGTCCATCATATGTATGTTTGAACTTCATTCATTTTTTTCTCTTGTTCATTCTTAAACACTTGTGAACTTTCCCATTTCTTCTCATGCTATTCATACAATTATGTTATTTTCCCCCCTTCCCAACTGCCCTATAACACACACAACTACACCCAATGCTAAACCTGACCTTCAAATCTGACTTTTAACCTTTGACACAGACTTAAATTTGGTGTTCTGCTCTTTGTCAAGGAATGATAAATACTTGTGTGGAGTTTTGTCACTATGACTGTACTGCGCTGAGACAAGGCTTATGCTTTAAACATGGACAATTTTACAACCCAGACACCCAAAAGACATAACCACGTCATAATACATCATTTTTCGCTGTGTGTATAAAAATCTTACCGATTCAATTGGAAGACTAAAAAAATAATTATCAGAAATTAAATTTTAGTAGCAAAGATGTAAAACACTGGAAGCCTTTTTAACTGAAGTTTAGTCAAGCACATTTATTTGTTGCTGTGTGTTGCAAACAAGCGTAGTACAGCATTCCAATCATAAATATCAAAATTTTCTATCAGAAATACAAATACACTGTGATAGTCAAGGAATTGAATGAACAAAACAACAAAAAGGAGAATACATCAGTTGATAGCCACATCAGGTCGCCACTCATCAACTGAAATCCTTACGCTATATAATTTAACATCTTTTTACTATGAGCTAACTGACCTTATGGCAACAAAATATTAAAAAAAAAAGTTATAACAAATTTGCCCAAAGGTAATGAGAGAGAGTTTGTCAATGTGACTCATCCTGTTAAGAACATATAACAAAAAAAATTTGATTTTCTAACATTATCAAAAAAGCAGCAAATTCAACAAGGTAATTTCAGCCAATGTGTTAGAACAGTGGAGAGGAAGCGCCTGTAGATACAAGGTCACAAAGTCAAACACGATCTCACTTTTATATTATTTTCAATGGCCTCAACGTGCACCTGACTTAAAGCAACAGTCTTCTACTGCCTGCTGTCCAATGGGCCTTTATGCTCACACACACTCTACCTAAGCATCACATGAAGCATTAACAATAATCTTGTCCCTTCATACGTCTATCAAAGTAAAGAAAAAATATATATATGTACATATGTATTATGTAAACTGTACAGTCTTAAAATTTAGCAGTCTTATAATACACACCAAAGACCAATGTCTTGATTTTCCAGGATATTTAATATTTATATTTATATTCATGACTATTTCACAATTTCTTCAAACTATGAAATGAGCATTAACATCACAGTTTTGGCTCCTGGTTACACAAACAGCATGATCATTCGGTCAATTTTAACGTTCCGTGACTTACATCTGTCCACTTATGGTGTCCTGAGCAAGCAACCATCACAATTCATGGAGGCCGAATGGTTGACAGGATTCCAAAAGTAAGCAAAACTGAAATCAACAGGTCAAGTGTAATTACTGTACAGTGCAATGTTATTTGCACCCAAAGATTTTTCTAATAATAGGTTAATGCATCTTATATACGAGACAAATATTAAATTAATTAACTATGAAAAATAATTTTCCTCCATGGATATTATGAACAATTTGGATAAAAAAACCATGTAGGGCTTGCTACTATTATGAGAAACAATGTGTTGTATACAGTAGACCCTTGCCATTCACGGTTTTATGGTTCGCAGTTTTGACTATTTGCAAATCAATCCCTATTTTTTTTTAATTGGTTAGATAAAAAAAAGTAGTTCTATATTACATAAACAGGTTCTTCCATTGACATAATCATCCTGTGACAACATTATACCAATAAATAAATACATAAATAAATAAATAACTAAGACAGACAGGCAGGCAGGCAGACACTGGGCTTGAGTATGGTATTTTTTATCTCATGAAAACTGATTATTTTATGAAAATATTTCGTTAACCTGACACCAAATGAACCTAAATAACATAGGAATTATGGTGAAATTGCATACTGTACTGTTGTTATAAAGAGGTGGAAAATTTCCATTGGGTCGAGCTCAGCCACCTGCACACAAATCCTCTTCCACTTAATATTTTCTTATTTTATAGTTACTGTGTAGTATTGTTGTTTTCTTAATGCTTTTCACCATTTTAAGTGTCTTTAAAGAAAAACATACTGATATACCATATACAGTTGTGTTTATGGGTGATTCAAGTATCTCAAACATACAATAATATGGCTGCTAATACTATTTGTGAGGTCCATGGAACCTAACCCCCCTTAAATAGCAAGAGTCAACTGGATACATCACTTCCTCTGTGGAAAGGTGTCTTACAAGTTTTCATAAACAGGTAAATACAAAACATATCCTATATTCAATAATCATCAGTTCCAATTATTGAGTTAACAAATTAGGTCATTGGTAAAATGGGCCACATTCCTAACTACAGTATAGGATTGGGACCTATCCCTATTGGGCCCTAAATCCTGATCATTAGGGCTGGGGCACTTTAGGATTTGAGGCTCATTTCACCCATAACCAACAAATCAGAAATCAATATTTGTCCTCTACCATTTCTACCAGCAATATGTACCCACCCATCTTCATATTCATTTTCTCAATGGCATACTTTGGCCACAAGTTTTACAAAGTGGCTCATCATTTTTGGTTAAACAGAAAGAATAGTACAGTAGCCCCCCCCCCCCTCCTCAAAAAGACATTATAAATATATAAACTCTCACAAGCTAGTATTGTATGTGAGAGGAAAAGTTTAGTCAGAGCAAATTAATAATTGTTAATAAAATCACAAATCACAAGTCGGCAAGATCTTTATAGTACTGTATAGTCAAAGAGTTTATTACTGTACATCCGAGAACATCGTGTTTTTACAGTGGTTATTTTTTCCCACTCTTGCAAGCCTCTTCCCGCTATGATGCCAAGTTGTTACAGTTGAGAGCAACTCATCATTCAATTTTTTTTCATAAAATAAAGATTTCAAGAGCAGATTTCATCAACTATAAAATTAAATACTGTAATGTCATCAAACCTGCAAATGAGAATCAGCATATATATTCTAAGCACCATAATGGCTTGCAAAAGAATTACAGAAAATTTATAAAATATAAAAATAAAATATGAGAGATTAGTATATTAAATAATTGAGCATTAAACGAAAGATAAATTTAAATCCAACATACATTACCACTTTTCTATGAATATATCTATATGACTATATCACAACGTAGACCGTCTTCCTGAAGGTAATGCAACCACAAGCAGGCAGTAATTATATGAAGACACCTCAGCTCATTTGAAATTCTTATAAACCAAACAGCCACATCAGAACAGACATTAACATACACTACAAGCCTTAGATCCACCCTTAAAACAGGATGTTTTCTCTATTTACAATTGATTAACATTAAACATTGACTTCTAAGGCTTGAAACATCAATCGAGGCAAATGCATGGAAGAGTTAGTCATGTACAAATTTGTAATGTAGTAACTACATATTCACATTTTAAGAAAAACTCACCATTACTGGAAAAAAATATGCCAGTACTGGATTACTCTTTTCAGATTTACCACACATTCAGCTTAATAAACGTCAATCCCTTGAGTTATTAGATAACATGGATCTAAAACTCAAGAACTGATCCTAGAAATCCCATTATATATCAAAGACTGAGACAAGGAAAATCATGTATACAGTACTGTACACTGATATCCTATCAGCTCAAGTTTCAACTGAGACATAACCCTCAATGCTGATGGCTAATACTAATGTGCAATTAATACATCTCTCCTGTTGTAATTGCTGCCTCAAAAAAGGGATATTAGATACAACAGTTTTCCTGAAGGACAAAGATTTAAGTGGTTCTTGATGCATCAGCAAAAAAAAAAGAAAAAAAAAACACACACACACACACACACACACACACACACACACACACACACACACACACACACACACACACACACACACACACACCTTTCCTGACTGTCATCAGCTGCCTGGGATTCCCAAGAACATGCCTCACGCCAGATAAACTCAGTGAAAAATTCATCAGGACGAGGGAAAGCTCCAGGTCTCCTTGTTCTAACTCTGTCATAACATGTCAGATGTGCAAGTAGGGAAAGGAGAGACAATCAAGCTCCCAGACACCTCCCACCTAACCCGAAGCTGTCCTGCCCAATGTGCGATACAGCCTGTGGTTCAAGGATCGGACTCCACAGTGGCACCGCCGACAACATCCCTAGTTCACCATTCATCAATTTCATAATGAAGCAGAGTCATCGTCAGCTAAGATGGACAGCCTTAAGCAAATAAGCCTTGATTTACAACCTACAGTCAGTCAAAGGGGACATGTAATAAATTCCAAAGCTGGCTTCTGAAAGCCCCACTGCAGAATAGTATTAAACATGAACCAGTCACCTCCCCAAGTCAAAATCTGTTTTCCATACAGATTATTCTCACCCTGAGGACAATATGCCCAGCAAGTTATAAATATTATCTCAGTGGAAATACTGTGTTACTTTCACTGGAGTCTAGAAGCTTACCTTACAAAAGACTGAATTCACATAATCATCTAAATAATGCAGGACTTACACAATGAGGCTGTGTTTACGCCAAGTGCAAAACAATGAGAAATAAGAACAATTTAAGTTCTGTTAAGTAAAGCTATCTCATTCATAAATAAGAACAATTTAAGTTCTGTTAAGTAAAGCTATCTCATTCATAAATAAGAACAATTTAAGTTCTGTTAAGTAAAGCTATCTCATTAATAACCAGCTTCTAGTAGGGAGCTGGTAGACTGGGTTTTGTTATTGTGAATTTCAGGCAGACAGCATTTGCAAGGAAAAGTGCTAACTTAGTTTACTGTAGCACCAAAAACTACACACCTTTTGGCACTTCAGGGAAACTGCTGATTTTAATTTCTCTGTTTGAAGGAGACAAATGCAAAAGAAGAAATATACTAATAATATATCAGTGTCAACTTTCAGTGTTGAGGCTCAAGCCTGGGATAAAACTCACATAATTGATGGCATACTGCACTGTACTATATTGTACAAAGGCTCCTTGAACCAATGCCAGGATATGAATAATGAAGTGGATATAACTTGTATGATGTACATTATATACTTAGCATGAACTGGAAATCAAGTTTTACCAAACAACAAAAATGTTCTTCTGTGCAATGCCCAAATTCACAGGGATTTCAATTTAACCAGCAAACAGCATGGTTTGTTACAACTTCACCATTACAAATACAAGTAATTGAAAACTGTAATGCACACCAGTGTCCATCAAATCTTAAATGTGGTTTTTACATGTCTAGGTCACACCAGAGCATAAAAAAATTGTGAAGAGCACCATATATGGCAGTAGATACACCAGTAACATACAATCATGTTCACTATTACAGAGTGGTGTGCTACAACATCTGAACATGAAAATAATTTTTGGGTTCACTTCAATTCAGTGTTATAAATATAAACTTCATTTCTTGAACAATG
Organism: Homarus gammarus; assembly: GCA_958450375.1. NCBI lineage: Eukaryota > Metazoa > Arthropoda > Malacostraca > Decapoda > Nephropidae > Homarus > Homarus gammarus. The sequence continues at coordinate 1,981,338 of CAUDMG010002027.1, forward strand.
ACTATTTTGTATCTTATTTTCAATTAAACAAAACGTAGAGAGCATTGCTAGCTTCTGTGGCTGAATTTATCATAAAACTTTTAATTACCTACACTCAAGGCAATAACAGTGTATCATGGTCAGATGTTATAAAGAAATATTCATTAAGTTTATGAAAGATCACATCAAATCTTACATACAACTACTGTCCTGTACTTAGTTCAGAGAGTCTCACCTTGCACCACTGCAACCTCCACCAGAAATGAATCCTGGATTTTATTTGGGAAGGAAACCATTTCTTAATTTCATAGTCATAATGAAATATTGAAAACCACTGTAAATATTTGTGCATGTCAATCACTTGAATACATGTAAATGCTTAAATTGAACATTTTCACTTAGAAATGTGTACTGTATGTTACACTTCTTACACCCAAATATGATTAACAAATAAAACAAAATATGCATGCATGGTTCATATTAACTTAAATAATATACAGTACTGTACTTATTTCAATAGTAACAAGATACAGAACACCATTTCTAGGTAATTCTGATATTGATAATATTTAATGATTCAGTATAATGAACATATACGAATACAATATAGTGTATACCCGGACAACTCATGTGAATGCAAAACCTGTATAATATACATTTAACTCATGATAACAAGAACATAGATGATACATCTACATAATGAGTCAAGGATTTATTTACCAAATATCCACAGGTTCCCATACTTAACTAAAACCATTTAAAATTAAAAATGGGTGAAGGGTTCAAGGTTCTCCCATATTCACCATGTATAAGAATGAGGAATAAATTTGTATTACCTACAATACAAGAAAACAGTTCTCAAGTATTTCATTGTGTAACTATCACTCCTAATCAGGACTAAAGGCAAAAGTTTGTCATAATTAGATGCATATCTTTCATTACTTACAACAAATCACCTGTCTTCATGGCAATTTGTGGGCTGCTGCTATAAGTGAATAAAGTGTTTCTATATTCATGATTTACTATACTGCAATATGAAAACTGATACAAAAAATATTACATGTTAAGGTTCAAGAATTACTGCACTATTCAACAGAAATTATGAGAATATTACTACCATGTTTTATACAAGTCAAATTTGAAGCTTTCACACTGCTGGAACTGATAAGATAATACTGTACTGTGTGTAGAGGTACAGTACATTCTTCTCATACAGTTACATGTACAGGTCTTCTCTTGGGGGGGGGGGGGGGGGGGATCTCCAGTGGTCTAGATGGTCAGTACCACTAAGTCCCCAGTAGTCTAGGTGGTCAGTGCCACCAAGTCCCCAGTGGTTTAGGTGATCAGTGCCTCAGGTTGTCACCACCTCAAGATGGCCATGTCATCAGTTCCCCCAAGTATTAAAGGTTCTAATATACCTTTACTAAATATTTCCCCAATTGACAGATATTAAATATGATTTCTACAGACAATGTCACTTCAAGTCAGTACTGTACTGTACTGTACTGTACTCTGTCTACAGTATTTCTACAAACAGAGATCAACTAAAATCTTAACTACAATTAAAAATTTATTAAGATTTTTTTAACCTAATGACAGTATTTTACAGAGGATGATAACACATGGGTGAATAAAACATATGTATATACAGTTTAACATGCTGATCCAAAATATTTAGTTACACTAACATCTTTGGGTTTGTGAATTTCATAATAATAAACTAGTAATTTTATCACTCATCGAGTATTAATGAATATGTGGCTGGCTGTAAAAGGTGTAAGAGTTACTTGTTAAAATAATGTACCAATAAACCACAAATAACTTAGTTATAAACTGTCACAAAAGCCAATGATAATAGTAAAGAATCACACAGCTGCCATCTCTAAATCCTCATATGAATGGCAGATTCTAATATACAGTACAGAAACTTTTACAATTACCTGTGCACTGACAAAAACTATGAGTTGAGGAGGTAGAATATTTATACAGTGGGACCCCGCTTAGCGTGACCCCGTACTACGCAGATTCTCCACAGTGTAAAAATAAGTCAAGTTAAATTTTTAATTAATTTATTACCCAAAATATCTAAATTACTAATACTGTAATAAATTTATATGCATGTAAAATTATCACAAGCTTTCCTATCTACTCTCTCAACTTGTTCACAGAGGATATATGAGAGCAGCCAATCACAGCATGCCTTACTGATGAGTTTCCTAAGAGCCAATCAGTGCACATCATTGGTTTTTGAGTGGGTTGAGTTTGCTTACATGTTCTCTCTACTGCACACTGCATATCATCCTTGATATCCTAATCAATTTTCACATCAAAATAACACTTATTTCTGTGAAAATATGCTCCAAAATATCCAGCATGTGTTAGTAATGAAGGTGAGAAAACACAAAGAAAAAGAATTATCTTAGAAGTGAATTTTAAATAGTAAAATAGAACGGGCATCGGCATCTTGGTAGTCGGGCACAATTTTGATCTTCGTTAACCTTCAGAGAGAACAATCGCAAAGAATAAAGACAAAATACGAACAACGGTCGAGACCACTAATATATTCATTGTGTTTAATATTATGTATGTGTACAGTAGATTATTATAGATATGATGTTCCATACACTTCGGGGTATTTAAGGTAAAATACATAGGAATTATGCATGTCTGAGGTCACGTGGCAAGTGTCGGAAAATAGTGCAAATTTTTACCCAGATCGAGTAACCTCAGGCATTACTTTACGTATAGCTTCAATAAATAATATACATTATGTTTTGATTAAGAGATTTTCATTGTGAGAGCTCAGGATAAATTTCTAAAACAACTAACAAAACCACACCAATTTGCGACATGTCCACAAGAGTGATCAGCTACTGGTCATCACTCATGACCGGTTAACCATACAGCTGGCTTACACAGCTAATGAATCTCTAAATAATTTGTCCCAACTATTTCTGAAAGGCGTCCTGTCAAGCTTGAATACAATACATATATACCAGTGCTACTTGAAAGAGATGAAGTGGTGGAAATTGATCCCATGGAATAATTTTAAGTTGTATTATACTAATACAGTACACCATCACAAAGTGTCTGGAAAGTTTGTAGAGCCCACTGTTATAGCAAAGCAATCTAGAAATATTCAATAACCTGTCCTGGTAATTGAAAGCAAGTGAGTCAGAAACTATAATCTGTTCATTCAAACCTTGCAACCGAGGATTAGGGTCAATTTGCAGCAAAGCAGATGACTGGCTGGCAGACGGACAGGTAAAAAACACGACAGTTCTTTAGTATTTAATTCACTAATATATTCTGATAATTGCCACATTTGGGGAAGCAGAAATTAGAAGAAAAAAATTTACCCTTAAAATGTGCTGGGACACTAAATGTAATGCAACAGTGAGTATTACTCTTCAATACTGAGACCTGAAATTACTCGCATTAAGAGCACAGATTATGTGAATGTTCTTCCTCGGATTATGTGAATGTTCTTCATGATATTAACATTATTCTATACCTTGGTCTTTATGTGACATTCCTTGATATTGTTATTCAAGCACAGTATTATCAGCTTGATAGAGACAGTAACTTAACAACAGAAGAAGTATATTCAGTAAACCCTTAACTTACGCAAACTATCCGTGAGATTTCTAAACTTCTACAATGCAACACATAACCTAAGACCAAAACTATGAAATATGCAACCTCCATTCCACATAAAATGAACACTGGCGCTATATTTATAAAAATCTTGAACTCAGAGAATAAGAAAAAAAAAGATTCATTGCCTAATTCTGAAAAGGCTGGCCAATGGGGTGGGTTCAGAGTCACATTAGTACCTCACAGTGCATATTAGTGGTGTGTGTGTGTGTGTAGTACTGGATCACATTGACCTTAACTATTAAGATAATGAGTTCAAAACAGGTCAAGAAACCTTCCTAGCCTGGGAACTAACAGGAAGCTTTATCACACCAATGAAAAGAAATTCAAACCAGTTAAAAGCAGAGGCTAATGCAAGCCAGGTTAGCAAGAGCATCAACACAGCTGACAGGTGAATATGTACAGCATCCCTCTGTTTATATCACTCATGTATGTGTGTTTACCATGTGCAATACAGTACTGTAGTGTGTGAAGCTGAATGACACTCATCAATTATTCAACATTTAAGTGTATTTCTTTGAAAAACTTCATTCTGATGAGTAGTAACTAAGGTCCTAAGCTCCTTTTCTTTATATCCCAACACAGTTAATATTCATTTGTGCGAATTTTATATAAATAAATTTTTCCAAGAACATAACCCTCACATAAAATAAGGTATGCCTGTATATAATGTTTAAGGTGAAATCTCATCATTCAAAGTTTATATGTTTCAAACCAATTCACCAAGATGGGAATTCCAAGTAACTCTTGATAATCTGACCTTTTATTGAACTAGGCCAAAGGGACTGAAATCCCTCATGTGCCTCCTCCACCCTGCATACAAAGCCTGGAGTGTGGCCATGACTTTTTGTGCTGAAATACTGAACAACGCATGGGTGGTCGGAGGTGTACTAGGTGTTGCCTACTCTTCCCATTAAGGTCTTAAAAGGCCAATAAAATCCTTGCCAAACATCCCTCACTGCCCAACTCCTCTTCTGCCCTCCATCCCCTCAGCTTGATAGCAATTGTATCTGACAACATTTACAATTCACTGTACCTGTTATCTTTTCTATTTAAATAAATGTTAACAGCATACACTATGGGTTAATTTCTTTTTAACTCAATATATACAGTGGAAGAAGATGACATCAGTGAGTGGCGAGGTGTTAGAGAACAACAAGAGCAGAAACTGACACATGCTGATGTGAAGGAAGTCATCGAGTTAGCTGAGAGAATGAAGCTCATCCTTGTCAAAGACCCAGTCAATCATTGCTACGAAGTGTCTAATAACCATCTGTTGAAATGCCAGGAGCCCTATGTTCAGCTGTATCATGACCACATCAATGCTAGCTGTCAACAAAACATCACCGAGTTCTTCACCCGCCAACCACCACAGCCAGCCCAAGTCAGTGATAGTGAGGATGTGGACTTCGAGGGGTTTGACGAGGAGGCCCTGCTTGTCTCTGTGGTGGATAGAGACAGGTGAGGGCCAATAATCTGCCCCTTTGCCTCAGAACCAACACCCCAACCCCGTGTGCCCAGCCATCTCTTCTACTAACGTAAGTGTTAAAAAAAACAAATATTATTGATATTTCTCTTATACAGAATATTAATTGTGTATGCATACCATCATAAAATTAATATGTTATTTTTACTATAATGTACATGGTATTGTGTTGGCGATAGCCCAAAAAAAGGGTAGTCTGGCGGTCGGCCCAGTCTCTATCTCAATTAATCCCATAGGTTCTGTTATTTTATTTACACGTTTCGCTTTATACAAGAACCTCCATGGGTTTAATTAACCGGGTAAAACCAGATGCACCACCTATTTTACAAGGATATTTTGTGGAATTTTTTTTTAGTAAGTTTCGTCATACAGTTATTGAGAATAATTTTAAAGTTGTTTTGTAGGGGAAAACATATGAATTTTGTGCATGTACAGTATATACAATATATACCAGAATCAAGTAGGAAATCATATATACTAATAACATTTACTAACCCAACTCTACCTCTGATAAGAGCAGCTGTGTGACTTGTTTATATTTTGGTCAAGAGGATTACCGACAGGATGTAAAACTTGTATTTTTAGCCGTGATGTTTTGTATTGCCGCGATCTATCACCAGGGTGTAGCACCATCGCTATTGTTTTGGCGTCATCGACTCATTGCAAATGGCTGACTGGCGGCTGAACTTTCTGTAAACATTTCTTTAATCTTTCTAGGGGTATTTTTCATTTAGATAATAAACAAATGTTTCTTAAAGGTTACACAGTCTTTAAATAATGTAAGACATGTACTGTATCTGGTGTGAGTTACGTCTGCTAGTGAAAGAGGTACAGTGAGATGCGAGCTTCCCTCTGCCGTTAAGCCATTATTTACGTCTTCAGCAAATTTGCCGCAGGTTTGTAATAGATTGTGATAATTTGGCCTACCATCTGTAATACGGGTGCATTAGACGCAGGGTAATTTCTTTAAAAAAATGCGTCTCACAAGCCGGCAAATACAGTAAACATACTATACTTATACTCATTCATCTTGAAAAATTAACCCTCAATTACCGGCTGAAGACCCCCCCCCCCCCCACTACATGCAAAAATGGAACACAAAGAACATGAAACTTCCAAAGACCATGACCACTCTCCAAACAACTAACTTCCACCAATGATGACTGCTGTTTCTACAGTTAGCTTCCACTAATAATGGCCACCGTCACCACAGCTAACTTCCACCAATGATGACTGCTGTTTCTACAGATAGTTTCCACTGATGATGGCCACCATCCCTACAGCTAACTTCCACTGATGATGGCCACCATCCTTACAGCTAACTTCCACTGATGATGGCCACCATCCCTACAGCGAACTTCCACTGATGATGGCCACCATCCCTACAGCTAACTTCCACTGATGATGGCCACCATCCCTACAGCGAACTTCCACTGATGATGGCCACCATCCCTACAGCTAACTTCCACTGATGATGGCCACGATCCCTACAGCTAACTTCCACTGATGATGGCCACCATCCCTACAGCTAACTTCCACTGATGATGGCCACCATCCCTACAGCTAACTTCCACTGATGATGGCCACCATCCCTACAGCGAACTTCCACTGATGATGACCACCATCCCTACAGCGAACTTCCACTGATGATGACCACCATCCCTACAGCGAACTTCCACTGATGATGACCACCATCCCTACAGCGAACTTCCACTGATGATGGCCACCATCCCTACAGCCAACTTCCACAAATGATGACTGCTGTTTCTACAGATAGTTTCCACTGATGATGACCACGGTCCCTACAGCTAACTTCCACTGATGATGGCCACCATCCCTACAGCTAACTTCCACTAATGATGACCACCGTCCCTACAGCTAACTTCCACTAATGATGGCCACCATCCCTACAGCTAACTTCCACTAATGATAACCACCGTCCCTACAGCTAACTTCCACTAATGATGACCACCATCCCTACAGCTAACTTCCACTGATGATGACCACCATCCCTACAGCTAACTTCCACTAATGATGACCACCGTCCCTACAGCTAACTTCCACTAATGATGGCCACCATCCTTACAGCTAACTTCCACTGATTATGACCACCATCCTTACAGCTAACTTCCACTGATTATGACCACCATCCCTACAGCTAACTTCCACTAATGATGACCACCGTCCCTACAGCTAACTTCCACTAATGATGGCCACCATCCTTACAGCTAACTTCCACTGATTATGACCACCATCCCTACAGCTAACTTCCACTGATGATGACCACCATCCCTACAGCTAACTTCCACTGATGATGACCACCGTCCCTACAGCTAACTTCCACTAATGATGGCCACCATCCTTACAGCTAACTTCCACTGATTATGACCACCATCCCTACAGCTAACTTCCACTGATGATGACCACCATCCCTACAGCTAACTTCCACTGATGATGACCACCATCCCTACAACTAACTTCCACTAATGATGACCACCGTCCCTACAGCTAACTTCCACTGATGAAGGCCACCATCCCTACAGCTAACTTCCACTGATGATGGCCACCGTCCCTACAGCTAACTTCCACTAATGATGACCACCATCCCTACAGCTAACTTCCACTAATGATGGCCACCATCCCTACAGCTAACTTCCACTGATGATGGCCACTGTCCCTACAGCTAACTTTCACTGATGATGACCACCATACCCTACAGCTAACTTCCACTAATGATGGCCACCATCCCTACAGCTAACTTCCACTGATGATGGCCACCGTCCTTACAGCTAACTTCCACTAATGATGACCACCGTCCCTACAGCCAACTTCCACTAATGATGACCACCGTCCCTACAGCCAACTTCCACTAATGATGACCACCGTCCCTACAGCAAACTTCCACTAATGATGACCACCGTCCCTACAGCCCCACTTCCACTAATGATGACCACTGTCCCTATAGCCAACTTCCACTAATGATGACCACTGTCCCTACAGCCAACTTCCACTAATGTTGACCACTGTCCCTACAGCAAACTTCCACTAATGATGACCACCGTCCCTACAGCCAACTTCCACTAATGATGACCACCGTCCCTACAGCAAACTTCCACTAATGATGACCACCGTCCTTACAGCAAACTTCCACTAATGATGACCACCGTCCCTACAGCCAACTTCCACTAATGATGACCACCGTCCCTACAGCCAACTTCCACTAATGATGACCACCGTCCCTACAGTCAACTTCCACTAATGATGACCACCGTCGCCACAGCCAACTTCCACTAATGATGACCACTGTCCCTACAGCTAACTTCCACTAATGATGACCACCGTCCCTACAGCTAACTTCCACTAATGATGACCACCGTCCCTACAGCCAACTTCCACTAATGATGACCACTGTCCCTACAGCCAACTTCCACTAATGATGACCACTGTCCCTACAGCAAACTTCCACTAATGATGACCACCGTCCCTACAGCCAACTTCCACTAATGATGACCACCGTCGCCACAGCCAACTTCCACTAATGATGACCACCGTCCCTACAGCCAACTTCCACTAATGATGACCACCGTCCCTACAGCCAACTTCCACTAATGATGACCACCGTCGCCACAGCCAACTTCCACTAATGATGACCACCGTCCCTACAGCCAACTTCCACTAATGATGACCACCGTCCCTACAGCCAACTTCCACTAATGATGACCACCGTCGCCACAGCCAACTTCCACTAATGATGACCACCGTCGCCACAGCCAACTTCCACTAATGATGACCACCGTCCCTACAGCCAACTTCCACTAATGATGACCACCGTCCCTACAGCCAACTTCCACTAATGATGACCACCGTCGCCACAGCCAACTTCCACTAATGATGACCACCGTCGCCACAGCCAACTTCCACTAATGATGACCACCGTCCCTACAGCCAACCTCCACTAATGATGACCACCGTCGCCACAGCCAACTTCCACTATGATGACCACTGTCCCTACAGCCAACTTCCACTAATGATGACCACCGTCGCCACAGCCAACTTCCACTAATGATGACCACCGTCCCTACGCCAACTTCCACAGACCATACCTGCTGTTTAAGGGTTAATGTATCCTAATGGTGCCTCAACTCTGATATACTGATTCCCTTTATCAAAATTATGTTCAAGGTGTTATTTAAATGAATTAAAATATATAAATACTGGTACTCCTCGACTTCAGACCACCTGGACATACGACCGCCGCAGTCGTTTAAAATATTTTTCAAATTACGTATTTTCGAGTCTCGACGTAAGTGATCATGCTGTGTACTGACAAAATTTTAGTTTGTAATTCCCTTTAAAATGGATGGCAAGCGTAAAAGTGGGAGTTCTCGTGGTGCTTAGAAGAAAAAGAGACACCCATTTTAGATTTTCTATGTATTATTTTCGCATTTTCGACTTACGACCTGGTCATCGGTCCCTAACCCCGTCATAGGTCGAGGACTGATTGTAATTAATTTTAGAACAACAACATGGAAAATAGGAGAGAATATTCTCTTTTAAGTTATATAATCCAGTTCCAAAATTGGAATGTTTTCAGTTTACCGTTAGCTTTGTTTTCCTTTACTTTTACTACAGCTCCATAAAGGCACATTAAATAATGTTTTTTAATACCCGACACACGACATTATGAAATCCTCGACAAGCCATTTTTTCCCTGGAGCCAAGTCAGTCACACTCTATCAAGTACTAAACTATAAATGTATCCTCGTTACCTGAATGGAATAGGCTTCTTGAAAACAATTTGGATATAAAATTTCCCGATAGTAAATAACAACAAATTAACAAATTAGGGTTCAGTTCACCAACAAGAAACCCCCAATATTAAACCTAAAAAAATAAAGTAAAAAATAAATAGCATAACTACTGTACAAGAAAAACCGTCATCATAGCTAAAATGGTGAAATTGGTTCACAAACAACAAAAAACCTGCTAAACTACTGTAATTTATGTACCTAAACACTGAACAGTAATTGTTTAACTAAATATATGTACTGGAAAGTTGGTACATTACCTTATTGGAGGGCGGTCATGGTTCACCACAGGAGTTATTTGAATTTTCGATCGGACCATCTTTCGGATAAGCGAGGATCGCTTTCAGAGTGAAAAAGAGGTGCAAGAATAAAATTTTCAGACAGCGAACATTGAGATAACAAGGGTTACCTGAATTAGGAATAATTTTAAAGTAGATAAATACAGCATTCTACTGTAATATACTTTGGACTTGTAAAACTCTCCTTCAGCATTAGGTGTCTCGTGTACAAATTACAACAGCCTATAATAATAAAAGTTACTGTTAAGTATACTGAGAGTCCAAAATGTCTTTACCCAATGAAAAATACAGTTACCACTATATTTCTCTATGTAGAGTTAGGAATATGAAGAAGTGTTTGGTGTATTGTATGTGCATGTGCTGTATATGTATTCAAATTGTGCCATTCAATTCTTTTGAGTTACAAATCAAGAAAATACACAGAGTCAGCTGCATCACTACAAGTGGTAGACAAAGAATAACATAATTTTTGCTAATTAAGACAAATCAAGTTGATAACAGCCCTTTATGCCTGTGTGCCACAATTTTACCTGCTTCTTGAATTACTGACCCAGCTTAAACAAACACTTGTGTCCTGGCTAGGATAAGATCTCGGTTCAATATTCAAGACAAGAGAAAAGATGTGATAAAAGTGACAAAAATATTTAAAACATTTTTGGGGAAGACGACAAGTCCTTCCTCACTGCAGAATTAAAGGAGTACAATCAAGCAATTATAGTTTATGTATATTCCTTGTTTCAGGACAAGGAGGTAACGACTCAAAAGGATTATGGTCATTAGCTTCTGAGTTGCTATCATTAGGAGTACTGTACTGGAGAAAGAACAAATTGCTTGTCTTGTATCTAAGAGTTAAGAAGTTGATAAGGATAGTGTTTACATCCCCATCTATCTTCCCATTGGTCAAAATTTAGTTGTACTTGGACAACTGAACCACAGCTCTACTAAAGTGTTTTGTGGGAAGAAGAAATCACTTCTTACGGTCTGTTGCGCAAGACTGCAACGATACACTTCATTTCCATATAAATATATTAATATATTACATTTCAGACAGACTATTTAATCTCATACCAGCTTTTATCTGAAGAGGATCACATTTTCTCAGAAGTTGGGATGGCATTCACTGTACACATTCACATTCATGACAACTGAGAGTGGAAAAGTTGATAAAAGTTCTGTCTTGTAGCAAATATATTCCACAATCAAAATTCAAGTCTCTAAACTGTAACCTAGTCCTTCCTTGAATATCACGACTAGATATCATGGATACAAACATATTACTCCCTGTGTGCTATGTGGCTTTATCTTTACCTCTAAAGATGGTGAAAATACTGCATTGCTACTACCAATGGTAAAATAATGTAGCTCCCAGTATGCTGGATGTAATGTTCCGGTATATTGGGAAACATGTCACCATTATTTCGAGGCAAATAGGACATAAAGCTACAATTTTGTACTAAAACTGCAAAAATCCGCATATCGCGTAAGCTGTTGTCCTTCTGTTTGATGCCATTTGCATGTACGTACACAGTTAAGATGAAAAAATAATACTTTTTATATAGTGTAACTTATCATCCACATCTGCATTGTCTCCTCTACAGCGGCTAACTGTGTCGTCAACTAGCTGGTGCGGGAGAGGCTCAGGTCCTCAGGGGAGAAGTAATGGAAGATGCAGTCTGGGGAGAGTTTGTTCTCAGCCACCAGCGTTGCCACAGTTTCCCGCCAGAAGTCGAAAGAGATGCCAGAACTCTGTGGGAAAAGGTGGGATCAAATTCTCCAACAAACTTTCCCTGGTGAAACTACTATGAGGTTTAACAACAGTATTTAATGGAACAAATGAAAGAAAAAGTTATCAATAATACTAATCTTTTAGATCTTTATATAGACTTCATCAAGAAAGGAATGAAGGATGTAACTACAGGAGCCCCCCCAAAATTTGCGGGGGTTAGGTTCTCAAAATGGCCGTGAATAACATTTGGTGATGGTGGGTACATTTTTACTTGTATACGAAGAAATGCATATTCCCTTTATGTGTTTGCCCTTAGGAAAATTCTTTCTTTTACCTGTATTGTAAATATGTGTGTGTGTAGACACACTCACACAAAACACATACAAATAAATAAAAATGTGAAAATCCTCTCACAAATAATCAGAAACAAATTTATTTAAAATGTGACAGTGTACCCTCAAGTCCGTGATCTATTAATAAAGTACTGTAATAGAACACAGACTTGAGGGTAGACCGTCACATTTTCAATAAATTTGTTTCTAATTATTTGAGAGTATTTTCCGATTTTTATTTATTTGTATGTGTGTGTGTATGTGTCTACAGACACACACATATATACAATACAGGTAAAGAAAATTACTGTCTCTAGAATGAGCAACTCCCTGTCTCAGCCTCGAAAATGATGGCAACTTTAAAACTACCCACTGATATTCTTGGGTACATCCAGGGTGTCATCAGTGAATAATAGAGAACCGCGAAATAAAATTCCACGAACTTGGGGGGCATACTGTACTGTACACTACAATGTATGAAATTCACTGATAAGGGAACCATGTCCATGAATGAAAGATGGCATCTAATTCAATGTTAATTAGTTTTAAAAAAATATCCTTACTAATCAATTCCAATACAGTGCAGTAAAACAGAAATCAGTGGCTTTTAGTTTGGTAAAACTGCTGCCATAATACCAAAAATGGGGGGTTGGGATCAAACATCCACATTTGATTTAAACTAATAATCCCTTCACATTCACATTTTGGGAAACCATAACTTTCATTCCTGGCATAAATATTTTATCAGTTCTCTTCAGACAAGGCTCCAAAAAATTTAAAAATAATGAGGTAAATCCAAACTTATTTCAATCCACTAATACCTTTACATCCACATTTTAAACACAAGTGATCCTCATCCCTTACCTGCATTTCATAAAAATTCAACAACCAGGATTCACAAAAACTTTGTTGAAAAATAAAAAAATCTGTCAAAAATCCAAAAATAAATACAAATTTTTTGAAAGTGGATATTATAAGTTCACTTATTACACTACAGCTTAATAATTTTTTTTTTATTCTTGTAAATACTTTCACACCATTTTGTGTACAGTACAATGCAGAGCTGTTGCACAAAGGGTAAGACAAAATCTGTACAGTATATGATATCAAAGTAACAAGTGTGTACAGTCAGCAAAAAAAGTTGACAAACAGCTGGGCATGACAGGTTTCAGAATGAGCACTATGATTCTTGTCATCTCAGAATGAATAGCATGCCTGGTTGAGAAGTGACTCAATATTTCATAATGCTACAGTAATACATGTTCATCTTTATAGTATTTACAGGTGAACAGTAGAATTTTTATTTCCAATTAAACTTCCATAGAAAACAATGTCAAATTTCTCATGTGTTTTGTCATATTGTATGATGCTTCGAGCATTCGAAAACTTTTTTGCCGACTGTACCAGTAGCTAGTAAGCAGCTACCAAACAGGGAGGGACTACCACCTGGGAAGATATTGGAAGCATAATGTCTAATGGTAGACCCTGCTGCCATATGTGACCAAGTCCCAGGTTGCTGATCTCACTTTCTGCCTCGTTTACACACAGTTACAGGGTTTCATTTGTTTCTCTTACTTTGACATCACAACATACATTCAGTACATCGTTTCTTACTACTGATTTTATTTTTATTTTTTATTTCTTATATTTTATTATAATTTATTTTTAGTAGATTTTGCTAGTTATTATTATTAATATTATTATATTTTCGCCCCCCTAGGCCCTGATGTGGGTCATTGACCCATGCCTGGGTGGGCTAATCCCCGTAAAAAAAAAAAACGCAATACAAGTATCCTTTTTTTTTTTTTACAGGGATTAGCCCACCCGGGCATAAGTCACCCACATCGGGGCCTGGGGGGCAAAAATGTAATAGTAATAGTAATAGTAATAGTAACAGTAACAGTAATAGTAATAGTAGTAGTAGTAGTAATAATAATAATAATAATAATAATAATAATAATAATAATAATAATAATTCAGATAAGTAAAATTTTTAATAAAAAATACAAATATAAAAATAATAATGATGATAATGATGATGATAATGATGATGATGATGATAATAATAATAATAACAAAAACAATAACAATAATAATAATAATAACACTGCAATAATAATAAAGAACCATAAAGAAATACAAAAATTAAAAAAAGATCAAAAGTGAGACACAATATATGTATGTTGTGTTATCAATGGTAAGAGAAACAATTGAGACCCTACAATTGTGTGTAAATGAGGCAGAAAGTCAGATCAGCAACCTGGGATTTGGTCACAATTTTTGTGATGCCATATGGCACCAGGGTCTATTATTAGACAATACATTATGCTTCCAATATCTTCCCAAGCGGTAGTACCTCCCCATTTGGTAGCTCCCTACTACCTACTAAAGTTGGTAAGACTTTAGTAGTGGGACATCTAATCTAGTTTTGTTCTTTCATCTTATATTGAGACATTCATAGGAACTCTTCCTACTCACCCCAACACAGTATAAATTATGCTACAGAACGCAACATCCAAATACTGTACTGACAAATTTCCCAAGATATTTACAAGCAACTTATTACTCACCCTTTGTAATGTATTACAATCCTTATCCTTGTTATGGAGGTAGTGTGTCTGCCAAAAGCGAAGGAGGGAGCGGAGATTTGTCAGGAGATGTGGTTCGACATGACTACGGAGGCCCTCCAAATACAACGGTAATTCAGAATGCCGATGTGCCAACATCAGTATTACCAACGAAGTATTAAGACAACTTACATTTTCCTAAAAAATATAATCATATGTAATCTTTTTATACCTTGAATATTTGTAAAATATTAATGCACCCTAATGTTAGCCTAGAAACATCAACTTACATACATGGCACAGTATGCAGTAGTATATTCTGGCTAACCAATGTTTTCTGTCTTGTTCTGTATTGTATAGTATACAGGCAGATCCCTATTTATAAGAGGGTTACATTCATGAATAGCTTTTCATAAATATAATTTTGGTAGGTTTGTGAGAAAATATCCAAGATATGATGGTGGGAAGACAAGTATTTTTTTCTTTATTTAGAATGAAATAAATAGTTTTATTCATGTCATAATTATTTTTTCTGCTTATGTTACTGCAAAGCAATAATGATGCTAGTGTTGTACAAATCATGCAAAATAAAAAGTGCAGGGTAAATTGGCAGCAGAACAAAGATGACCAGATCTCATGAGAGTGGTCCCACACGACTTTTGTCGTGGTCACGGAAACTTAAAAATTTATTGCATTTCCGAGAGGCTAAATAAGAAATTATATTTTAGAAATTATCACCGCTGCAACTCTACCAGCTGCTGTGCCGTTACTTTATATTTTCTTAAACATGTTGTTTGCTTTTGTTTCCTTGATAATTATGTAAAAGTTCAACAATCTAACTTACAATGCTTATATTCCTGGTTAACAGTTACAAATTTTTAAGAAAATTAACAGGAAAACATAAAAAAAAGAAATTAGCTGGCATCTCTACCAACAAACTGTAGCCTGACTAACTCAGTGCCTGTACAATGCATCAGTAAAGAGCGAGACACACACACACCCTTATTCTTGTACAAAGCATTACAACAAGGCTGTCACCCACCTTACTCATATTTAAATAAAATAAATCTTCAAAACTTACTGGTTTATATGTTCAGATAATAAGGCTTTAATGAACTTGCTTTATTAATTGATAAGAAATAGAGATTTAAACTGCATCTCAGCTAAGCAGTCAGCTTAAGGAATAATATATTTCGTACAGTACAGGTATTGGTAATTGTGAATACTGTACTGTATTTACATTTGAATAAATGTGATGAGTAACATATTCTATGCTACAAGCTTGTATGTTTTAGTGCTGTAGTTGCAGCTATAATAAGTGTTTGAACAAGTACAAAACAGATGCTATCAACAGATACATACAAAACTTACATGTTTTCAATGTCTTATAATTTGTGAGTTTTTACAACCAAAACCTATGAAACATCAACCAAACGAGAAAAAATATCTAATTCAACTACATTTGTTCCTAAAAAATGAAAAACATTGAGAATCTGCTAATCTAAGGTAATTTAACAAAATAAGGGAAAGTAGTATTTGTCAGCACTGACAAGGATGCCTCTGCTGCTTCAATTAGTATTTCCTTGATATTCCCTGCTACGTTAGCGCTAACTTCCATGGCAGTGTGCTTAATATACAGGTACCGGGAAATACAGTATTTGTAGATTTAATAACACGGAGTGTCAGAATAATGATATAAGCACGTAAAATAAGTGAGCAAACTGGTATAAAAAGCATTACAATAGCATATTTTCATAACTGTAGCATTTATTTATTTTTTATAAATTTGGGGCTTTTGTTCACAAATCAAAATGTGGAACATTTTTGAGGAGTAACTGTGAATTTCATAAATAAAATCCTCATAAATTGGGGTCTGCTTGTACTGCAAAGAAAAATTACTACAAAACAAGGTAAAAACTAATATAAATCTTACACGAATTCTATCACAGCATATTGTTTCACATACACTATACAGTAAGCAAATTACTCATACCATCAATATGCACGTCTCCTAATTCTATATTAAATAAAAAAAATTACTTTATATTATCAGCAGAATAACTAGTGTGCTCAGACCTAAAAACCTATGTAATACAGTATAAACAATGAATTGACATGAAACAATGTGAACCAATCTGGAGGTTCAGGGTTCTTTTGCACCTTGTGGGTATAAATTATTAATATGAACAGCTGTATGAGCCTTTTTTTTACATGTTGTCCTTGTCATTTCCTCTCTCTCTCTCTCTCTCTCTCTCTCTCTACACTTGGCTTGGCTTTTCCTTATTTTTGAAGCATCTGCATCCATTGACCCACTCCCACAAAATAGCTGGGGCAAGAGCATAGTACAGATAGAGAGACAATGAGTACTGACCTGGGTTAAGGTGTCTACACTTATGGTCTTGATGAGCTGCACCAAGAAATCTAGTCTTTGCTTGAACGTTGCCACATGTCTTAGTGTTCTTGAGTGAAAAGCAAATTCAATGGCTTTACCTTCCCTTGTGAAAAGATCATTTGACAAAACTAATGATCGAACCAACATGTTAGAATCGACTAAATTTTTCGTTACAAGACGGAACAATTTCTTTTCCTGAAAAAAAAAAGTCACTATTAGTTTTCTTTACCTGATAAACTGTCTCCTTCTCCACTTAAAAATAATGTGATGTTAAAGTTTGGATTTTGATGATAAACACTGCCAAAAAATTTAATAATTTATTTTTACTGATCTGGTCAGGAAGTTTGGAGTTCTGTGTTATCATGCAAAAATATTCCCTGAATTGATCTTATACCAGTACAGTACATATAAAATACCAGTAACATGACTAGCCTGAAATGTGGACAACACTGAGCCACTCCTATATACATTGCTATTCATTTTTAAGTTCAGGCAGAGTCTATATGATAACTGTCACTAAATGGAATTTTTGTACTGTACCCATATAAGTAAATTTCTAATTGTATTCAAAAAAATTTAATAAAGTTGCTGAATTTAGGCTATTTGTAGCACTTGTCCACCAAAAACACTGAAGCTTCTAAAGAATGGTGGATCCTTCTTGATTGTGCCAACAGGAAAGAAAGCAGGAGTCATTTAATTTTGTATTGCAAATGACAAGGAAAAAATTAAGACCAATTGATCTTCCCCATTAACCCTCACATGGCAGGTTAACTCCATAAATTACTCTTGTAGAGTATGTGAAAAAAGTTGATACATCTGATGACGCCAGGTACCATAAAAGTGCTAAGGACAAGAAGCATTAAAAACCTTTGTTGGCTATCCTTAATTAAATTACCTTACTGTTTACTCTTGTTGTATACCTGCCCTGTCTATGTACATTGGAAACTGTATACATCCAGAGTCGATGTACACAGTATATACCTATATTGTCTGTACACATGCCGAACTGTGTGTTATACCTGCATTGTCTATATACATGCCACACCAACTGTAAACGTGTATGATAATTTTACTGAATTAATATTACTTTTCTTATTAGACCTGATGTCCAACTTACTTTCGGCTCTGTAGAGATTATGTAGTCTAATCTGCGATAAGCTTCTACATTAAACTTGAGCAGTTCCCCAAGAAGGTCAAAGGTAGACTGTAATACCTCTTTCTGACTAGGTCCAGGATCACACTGTAGTAATGAGCCTGCTAAATGCTGAAAAATAAAACAATCACAGTTATGGAACAGATTCCTACCAGTGTGTCATTGCCTCTTCACAATTTCTTTCCAATGCATTAAAACTTTTATTCACAGTTGTTCTCTCTTCATCAAACTATAGTTGTTATTAACTCACATACCTGTGTACTATAATAAAAATCCCATTACAGTAATATCTCTGTTAGCTGGAATCCCTCAAACCCGAAACTCTCCAAATGCCGGAATTGACATTTTCTAAGAAAATCGTTGCCAAAGCCGGAATTTTACGAAAAATTCCGGCTTTGGGAACGATTTTCCGAGGTTGCTTTTCAAGAAAATCCCAAGAAAATTTTCCTGATACCCGGAAAATTCCGGAGATGGGGGATTTTTTTTTTGGATTTGAGAGATGAATATCAGGCGCATTTTCTGGAAATTCCAAGATAAAGTTTCCGTTACCCAGAAAATTCCAGGGATGAGGAATTTTTTCCGGGTTCGAGAGATGATGTAATGGGCAATTTCTGGAACTTCAGAGAACATTTTTCAGTGACCCGGAGAATTCCGGAGACGAATCGTTTTTTTCCCGGCTTTGAGAGAGTCGTCTTGTTACCTGGAATTTCTCATTTCCGGAAGTGCTCTGCACCAATTGTTCCGGCTAACGGAGATATCACTGTATACAGTACTGTATATGGAAACAGCAAGTTTATTTTTTAACTAGACAAGAACAGTTTCAGGAATTACAAGTTAACACAAAAAATTATCATAATACTGTCTATGGAAGTGAGATGCTGGAGTCACTTGGTACCTACCTTCAAGAGTCCTCTCCGAAGTAGGAACACCTGATCAGCATAAGGATTAGCACTTCGAAGATAACTCTCAATAGCTCTTGAAAACCAGAACCTGCAAAAGGTCCAAAGACAGAAAAACTCGATGTTAAAGACAAACATTACATTACAGTACACCTTTGTAAGTAATATATAAGACAGTGATGCCACAGCAAGCTTTGAAAAATAAGTACCTGTCTTTGGATGGTTTAGGAAGAATATATTTGCATTAGTTTTTTCAACCCATAGATGGTCATTCAATGGAAAATAACATATGAACGTACAGTATACGATATATATATATATATATATATATATATATATATATATATATATATATATATATATATATATATATATATATATATATATATATACAAGAAAACCTCGATGAACAATGTCTTGTTCCGCAATATTCCACTTTAATGATGGTCATGAATTAAGACCATCGCTATATAAAAAAAAAATTCGCTTTAACAATATTCATTGAATATCAATTGGGTTGTACAGTACAGTGGTCCCTCGGTTAATGAACACAATTCGTTCCACAGTCGTTCGTTAACAGAAAATTTTGTTAACCGAATCCATTGTTTCAATGGGATATTGGGTAATTGGTTCCAGCTCACAGAAAAGTACATACAAAGTAAAAAAAAAAAATCAGTAGAGTACACTTACTTTGAGGTGTGTATGTAGAAGGTTCCTGGTTGATGATGATGATGGGAATTAGAAGTGGGGGTGGAGGAGAAGGGAGAAGAGAAGGAAGTGGAGATGGAGGAGAAATCACCTTTCAGGGGACCCATGCTTGATGCAGTAATTTCACCAATACAATTTTAAGTTCACTAGGTGTAATTCAAGATTATTTTATTTAAATCAACACTGCACTCTGCTATATATTATCAATATGTTAACTAAATTTCAGAATGACCAATAATTTCAATGTAAAAATGCAAAAATATTCAAGACACCAACAAAATCGATGTTCACTCCACTGTCAACAAAGCCAAACTGACAACTGGTGGCGGAGTCAAGCGGCTGATGGACGCACAAAAAACTAGTTCCCTGTACTGCATATATTATCAATATGTAAACTAAATTTAAAAATGACTACCAATTTTAATATAAAAAATGCAAAAATATTAAAGAGCACAACTTTCTTGATATTTACTCCACTGGAAACGAATGTAAACATAAACAGATTACTGAATTGGCAGACTAGCCCATCAGCTGATGCTCACAACAAGACGTATTGTTCGTAAGGATTTTGTTAATCAAAGTTTTGTTCATTAACCGAATTGAAGATTCTTATGGGAAGTAATTCGTTAACTGAAATTTCGTTAATCAAACCGTTCGTTAACCGAGGGATCACTATATATACTCAAATTAATCACCGTCTTGCAAGGATTCCAGCAATGCAAATTATTATTTTTTATGTAAAGTCAGTGACATTTTATAAGGAAACATTATTTAACCCTTTGCACCACGCACCTCTCGCTTCATTTGTCAGCCGAGGTAATATCTACCGTGCGCTGCCACACGGCCAACCAGCACACTACAGCCCTTCGCCTGGTTCTTTGTCAATCACATCTGCCCACCATCGCATTGCTCCACAATTATCGGTCAGCATCGTTGGCTGTACTTATCATCAGTGTATTTTTTTCTTATACTAGTGAGGGGACAGCACTAACGTTTAGACTGAACTATGTTATGGTGACTGAAGTGATATTTTCTGTATATTTGAGACTGTAAAGTACTTCGCCTCTGTTGTTGTGAAAATGATGTGAGCAGTGTCGGTCTCTATAATTGTTTTTATGTTATCATCATTCGCTCTGCTTTTGTGATAAGTGATTTTGCTCTGTTTTTGTGACTGTGAGCCGAGCAGTGTAACTTTGAAAATGTCTGGGGAAGGCCAAGGCATCCATGACAACAGTGTCTCTGAGGTGAAGCTTGACATTGTGAAGCAGCAAGAGACTCCTCAGAGGCTGTGTGGGAGTCAGAGTGACGTCTCCACTCCATCTACAAGAGTTCCCTTAGTCTCAAAGGGAACATGTGATGATGACCAGGCTTATTCTTCTTGGTGTGGTGAGTGTTGTTTAATTGTTTTCTATTGCTTTTATAAGTAGGAATACTTTTGTTGGTGATACATGTGTGTTTCGGGACTGGCTGTGAACATATCCCATCGCCCCTATAAGGCTCCCTATCTACGATATTTCACTTAGTGATGGGTTTTTCAAGAACCTAACACCATCATTTATTGAGGTTTACCTATACATTAATCAGCTAAGTTATATCCAATTCGTTTCAAAATTTCTCAGATTTTATCACTTTACCCTCCAAGTTAAAAATCTTTAGATACTGATTTATTTGTGTATACAGGTATCCCTCGCTTTACGAATGGATTAGGCTCCTTGAAAGCCATTCATTAAGGAAATTTTTGTATCTCAATTAACATAACATGTGGGAATAATAGGGTTCAGCTCCCCAATGACAAGAAAACCCCAATATCATACCTAAAAAATATGAAATAGATTCACCAAAAAATACTATAATTTAGTAACTACCAAAAAATAATTAAATAGGTTTATAAACAACAACCAAACTACTGTAAATTAAAGCCTAATGCATTAAAAAAAATTTAAAATATAATTTGGTACAGCACTGTAAGGGACAATATTCATATAAGAGAGAATAGCTTTCATAAAATAAGAGTGTTACAGTTTGGTTTTCCAGATAAAACATATACATAAATGTTAACCAATTTACTCTCACTGTTGTTTCTGGTAAGTTCTTCTCTTTTCAGAGAGATATTACTCGCCCACTCCAATTTACTGTTTTAGACAGTTCTAATAAGAGGAATATTTTATGCATTGGTGTATGTGGTAATGAGCAATAATCTGGGCACCAGAGAAAACTGCACTGCTGAACTGTTTTAAAAATTAAGTCAATTTATTGGCTATTAATCGAGTAATTCATCATCATTTACCAACTGTGTTTAGACATAAAAGGGCATACTATACCTAAATGTGGACCCAGTTGTTTCCTTCTTCAGGGCCTCGACAATCTTTGATAGGAGTCCTTGAGGACCAGAACACATCTGTTCGGTGGGATACTCCACTGGCACCTGAGTTGACAACCCCGATCCACCTAAAGGTTCTACTTTCAAGATGTTTGAAGATTCTCTGCTGACTATACTTTCCTCTTGGAGAACACTAGTAGGTGGACTGCTCTCTTGTGATGCACATCCATTACTGTCAGAACCTTGGGTCATAGTCAGATCCATAGAGGTGGTTGTGGTGGGGCTTGGGGTGTCCTCCAAGAGCACTTTGGCGGCGCTGATGCTACACACCTCGCGGTATTCCGTAGGTGTTAACATAAGGTACTGTACGGGAGAAAACATCTATTAAAAATGATTGTCTGCAAGGTTTATTAAGCTAAAAGCTTTTCATACCAGGCATTACATACAGTACTGTACTTTAAAGATAGAAGATTGAGTACCTATGTCCATCAATTCAAATCTCTTGTGTAAACACCCCCACATATACAAACAGTACATACATTCTCCCTCTCCCTCATATCTTCAACTGGTTTACACATTACACAAAATGAATCCTCAAGTTGTACGTCAATCTACAACTCCTCATATTAAATCACTAGAAATTTTTCTTTCAAGCAGGTACCAGGTAAGATACAAAGCAACTATATAGAAACACTTACTCTGTACTCTGACTGGTCGCAGAAACTATGAACTAGTCTCAGGAACTGGATCTTAAGTGCTACCTCTGGACTACATTCACATGAACTTAGATGACCCGGCACTCTTATTCGCTCCTGGTAACTGTGTATATACATAAGAGTTAGTTCTAAAACATAAGTTTTGGACACTGAGCACCTTGTGTGTGTGCACCTCATACATGAAACATGAGCATTTGGATCACCAGAAGATAAGCCCACCAGCATATTTCACTTAATGATTAAACAACCGAATGCTACCTGGGGGTGGGGCAGTGTTTGGTTAGGTTAGTGTGATGTGGTTAATCTTATGTGCAATAAACTGGTAGCTAATCTTCAGATGATCCATACACACGAGTTATCGAGTAAGATTTATCACGGTTTATAACATTTTCCAAGACTAAAACAGATATTCTATCAAGACTCACTACTGAAAAAGTTACTACTCAATATAATCCCAAGGTAAATTTCAAGGTTACTGTATATGTGCAGTGTGTTTGCATGAAAGTTTGTTTACATCATCAGGAATTAATTCAATTTAGAATTTAATCACACTGTTCACAATATCATCACACTCAGGTTATAAAATCAAGCGAACATTAACTATTGAGCTACAGAAAGTACTGAAAAAATTATAAATTATGCTAACTGTAGTGGCACCCTACAATTTCATATTCCTAAATCATTTGCAGATCATGAAGGATTCACAATACACATTATTTCCAAGCTTCTCACCTTTGTTTGAAACTAAACAAGGAGAGAAAAACAAATTAACAGATAAACAGATAAATCCATAAAGTCATGGCAGCTGGGGGATTAAAAAGTGCAATTATTTTTACTTACGTTTCACACTTCCATATAAAAAGGTCAAATAGCTGGGAAAGGCGGGGAATAAGTCGCAGTTTCGCTAGTTGTGTCTGAACTTCTTTCCTCTGTTTACCAAGTAACAAAAGCCCTAAGACATAGACACTCTCGACTCGCTGCAGCATAGGACTCGTTAAGGCTTCTATCTGGCTTGGAATTGCTTGAGGTTGTATTCTATCCAACAAATCTGTCAAAAAATTTTAATACCTTAATTTTGTGAGAGGAAGTAGCTTATAACATAACTGACATATGATTTAAAGCAAAAACTAGTTTCAAGTTAAATGTACAATATACGATGACATAGTACAGTAAGTCCTCGTTTAACGTTGCCCCTGACAACGCTGTTTCGTTATAACGTCGCTACTCTTTAAATTCCAATGATACGGACAACGTCCTGCCGATTAGGTATAACGTCGTCACGGACTACTTTGTACGACGCATCACCTTCTCTCACCCAGTCAGAGCAGGAGGAGGAGCCACCCTCCGGGTTTCAGTGACTAGCCACCCGCCTCCTCTCCACTACCCACCACACACTCGCTCCACCTCCCCCCATCAGTGAGTACAATACAAAATGATTTAGTTTATTTATATTTTTGGGTGGATAATATAGACTATTTTCAATAAAAATTCCATTAAATTTATGTATCTGTATATGTAATGGGGAACGTAACTCCAATATTTTATCTATTTCTTATGGGGAAAATTGATTCAGTTAACGTCGCAGTTTTCAGGAAAGGAACCACGACGTTAAGCGAGGACTTACTGTATATACGTATTGTAGTTCAGTAACCCTGGTTTTTGTTTGGCTCATAACTCGAGCAGCAAAACACACCTGTTACAGAGACAGCAGAATTAAGAGTAGGAGACGGCATGAGAGATTCATGCTGGCGGAGCACTTCTGACATGGAGTCGTCAATGAACCGCATCCAGTGATCAACTTCCATGGTACGGCCTGAGTAACGTGGCTCATCTGGGGAGTATGCAACACCTTTATTAAACCTTTTATCCATTATCTTTACTCATATCCCATTGTTGTAAAGAATGGGTGAAGAAATACAGAAAATTTAAAAAAAAATGGGTAGAAAATTACATGGATAGTTGTGTAAACCAAGTGAGGAAAGTTAGGAAAAGGGTAAGACAATAACAAAATGTGTCAAGGTACACCATCCTTATGTCTGAGGGTTGGTGACCATGGCCCTCCATTCCATATGTTTTTACCAATCCTCCTGTAACTTTTCTCTTCCTATGTACTTATGTAATGTCCCTGTCACTGCTCTCCCCTATCCCTCCTACCCTCAATTTTATCCACTAACATGTCTACCATTATCCTTTTACCCTTAATTATATGACCAAGGTATTTAATTTGTTTACCCCAGTACTGTAGTATATACATATATGAAGTTCCTGTACAGTATTTCTCTCATGATCTACCTTAACACAGTAACTCTCAGACCTAAACTACTGTATCTTCATTAAAAATGCTATAACCACCATTCAATAGGGTTCAACTAACATGTACAGTATGTGTGTCATTATATAACCATATGAAAAGTAATTTTTTTAATTATTATCAACTGAACATGCCTAAACAAATCCTGCAATTACTCCAAAATAACCATATCCCAAATTCAGTTACTATAATGATGTCATGAAAGAAATGTTACAGAACTCACATGGAAGTTTGGTTGCAAAATTAACTAGTCGAGGGAGGAACTCGGGGATGCTGAGAATGTACTCCTGGTTGATGTCCCGTAATGGTGAGAGGCTCTTAATGTTGCTGCGAAGCATACTCTGTTCATATACTGTAAATAACAAAATTTATAACATGTGACACTTTGTAAACCAGAACAGTCTTAAATGATGTTAAGATGGAAACTTCACAATAAATATTCACTTAGGTGTGTGATAGACTAATTTCCTTTACAAATTAATCATATATAATGAAGTTAATCCATTGTAAAAACAACATGTTTAAAATTCTGGAAAGGTAACAAACATATGAACAAGACTTAATATCTAGTCACCCTACACAACATGAGACAAGTTTTTATTTCCAAATTAAATTTAATGATTATGAAAAAATATCATATCACTTACACAGAGTTTTGTTTTCATAGACATCTAGGTCAGAGATGGTCACTGCCAGGATGCTGCAGAAGTTGGCTAGGTATTCCCCATCCAGCTGACTAATGAGGCGGTCAAGCCCAGCTACAGAGGGGTTAAGGAAACAGCGCTTAAGTTCAGAGATACGGAGTGAAGTGCCCATCCCTTAAACATCTTTTTCTATAGGAGCTCAGACAGGTACTTGGGTAGTTTTTGTTACAGACCATTTACTGGGGATTTAACTTTCTCAGATAACCTCCATTATCTCTTGTCACACTGGGAGCCTTGTCTGAGGACTCTAGGACCCTCCAGTACTCTAGTAGTAGGAAGTCCTGATAAAAGCTGCCTGGCTTTGGACTTTACCAGACAAAAACATTCAGAATTATTCCTCCATTTTTGTGAACAGTTAATATTAAATTAATATTTTTTTTTTACTTTTTAATGTGCATTTACAGTACAGTAATACCCCGCTATACGCGGTTTCACTTTCCGTGATTTTGCATGTACGCAGTACCTCTCCAGAACCGGACTTTCACTTTACGTGGTGCATCTACTCATATACGCGGGAAGTGGCACTGGCAGGATGAGCACAAGGTCGCCCAGTCATCAAAACATTACCTAGTTCTTCAACCTCCACCCACCACAGCTGGCCCAAGTCAGTGATAGTGATAGTGAGGATATGGACTTATATGGACTTTGAGGGGTTTGACAAAGAGGCCCTGCAAGCCTATGTGGTGAATAGTGATACAATTGATACAGGTGAGGGCCAATAATCTGCCCTCTGCCTCGGTACCAACCCCCCATCCCCGCGTGCCCAGCCATCTTTTCTACTAATGTAAGTTTTAAAAAACCTAATATTATTGATATTTCTCTTAATTATTAATTGTGTGTGCATACCATCATAAAATTAAGATGTTATTTTTACTACAACGTAGGTATTGTGTTTGAAAAAGTGGAGTATGGGGGTCGGGCCAGTCTCTATTGGAATTAATCCCATATGCTCTGTTGTTCACTTTATGCGGTTTTCACTTTCCGCGGTACCCCGTGGGTTCAATTGACCGCGTAAATCGGGGCACTACAGTATATACTAGTGAACACAACACATAGAAAAGAATATAGGAGACTATGTGAGCAGCAGCTGGAGTGTGTGGTGGGATGTTGATACTCTACACATTCACCAAGGTCAAGTTTCTTTAAGAGTTTTAGTGCAAAACTGATACCGTATGAGCTTTAATAGGGCACAGGGGATAGAAAATAATTGTAGTGGTTATTCCCCAGAGTACCCGCAACCTAACCTTATTTTATCAATTACTTAGTGTATTCAAGTAAAGTATGTATGACTTAATGATTACATGAACCCCTTTGGTGTAACAGTGCCATGATTTTAGAGTAAATTATGTCTTGTTTTAGAGAAAATATGTATGAAAATTCAGTTGGGAGACAAAGTGTCCTGCATGCCGGGACAAGGACAGTGTTCCCGCCTGCCAAGCTATCAGTGCCCTAAGTGTGCCTTAAGTGTAAGCCAATCACAGTGACTTGTGAGAATGACATCATGGGCACAGTGGAATTGATTGGCCAAAAACTAGTGTTGGTGTGTGTGTCTGTGAACATGGCAGGTTAAGGATGGCAAGATTAACAATAATTAGTACGTCCATTAAAGGTGTTATCCATTTCGCGAAAGGTATTGTGATTCATGTGGCCCCGTGTAACTAGCTAGGAGTGTAGGTTATTGTTTGAAGTGTAATTGTCAATTTTAATAGAAAGTGCTCAAATTAATACAGTAACCGCTAAGATGTGTCATAAATGTCCCCTTATTGGATGGTATACTACAGTAAACCATGAGTAACAACACAACTATCACATATTTCTCCCATGTTAGTGCATCATGTGCTTGTTTGTACATTTATTATCATCCATTTTCCCTCCTCCCTCCCTCTCGATGCAAGGGTAACTTTGACCGTGGGCCTACCCTACCTCTTCTTCCCTCTTTCCCTCACATTTGTATATGAAAGAAGAATAAAGAAAAGAAACAGAAATAAAAAGTAAGAAATGATAATAGTAAATAATAGTGAATAAAGGGTAAAGAGAAATACACTGTAAAGAAATAAATATAAATAAAAGGGAAAAAGAAATATCATTTGTTATATTGGGATGAAACCTAACATAAATGGGGTCTACTATAGTTTTGGAAAGTATGTACAGTTGCCTTCATTTATAATGAGTACAGTCTAATATAAGGTCACCACCTTGCAAGCAAGCTTAGAAATAACTTTTGAAATTTAGCTAGACTCCATTATACCCATCCACCTCACAATTACATGTCACCTCCACTTCTGAAACAGTCTATAGTCTGGCCAGCCACAATGCTGTCATGTCACCCATTTTATCCCTTTATCATATACTATGACTTATGCAATGCAATTGTATCATAAATTACCATTACTCACATATTTATTCCACCAGTATGGTATACTATATTATTCTAGCATACAGAAAATGATTATAAATAACATTTCTCCTGATACAATGGCACATTTAGTGATGTCCAATGTTTGGCATAGCAGTTAGCAAGGAGAGTATGAATGCTGTCCACATAATAAAAAAGACTGGATGCAATAATATTTTATTGGTTCATCCCAATATTACCTAAACCACTTTTAAAATATCATCTTTCACAGACTGAGAACATATTACTAAACACGACAGTATGTCGGTGCACCTCTTGGCAAAAAGAACCCCCCTCCCTCTCGTTACGTCACACTGCCACTGACTAGCAACACAGCAGGTTGAAGCCAATGACACTCTATTTTGTAACCTGTATTAAAACTATAACCATGGAATGCATATTTAGCATCCTTAGTGTAGCTACTATTGTGGGGTTTCTTAGGGCCATTCCAGGAGTCTCCCCACAACTTGCCAGTGCTTCGGAACCATGCTTCAACACTGTCTAGGTTCACACACGGAGAGAGAAGACTGGTAACACTTACTGTACCCATTATAAATGGAGGCAACTGTACCTACTGACTCTCGGTTACATTCTACCCAACAGACTTACGTATTGTGTTAAGCTGTAGTGTGCTTCTTCTCAATATTAGAAGATGTTCAATTAGTGTGATGGCCTTGGTGTATGTCTCAGAGTCCAACATTAATGAGAAAAGAATCTGTAGGACTTCATCACTGTCACTCAGCTGGCACCCAATGGTTGTGTCCTGGCAAGAGAAACAAAATATTACTTTACAGTACTTGTAAAAAATACATAAAATTCTAAATACAGTGTACAGGTATCCACCATTTAGTGATCGTTCACTTAGTGATAATTCGGTTTAGCAATTAAAATTTTCTAACACCATTAGTTCCTTAGTGATCCTCAGGAGGGAAAATTGTTTGAATTCATATTTTCTTTTCACCTACCTATCCAGTAGTCTAATATAAAAAGAGGTGGAAATAACAAATTTAAGTGGTGTAAAATAAATGCCGAGTGTGACTGTATGTCTCCCAGCCCACTCAGATCATGACAACGTTGTATTTTCAAGGACGACAATAAACCACTTGAAAAAGGAGCTGCTATATAAGATACTACCTATGAATCAGCCAACCTGAATTTGAAAATGATTTTAAAAATCATTATCTAGCTTTTCCAGCACAAAACAGAAATTTTTTAGGGGGTACATATTTAGTTTTATTATATAGAAATCACGCACAGTAGGGTCGGGATATATCGCGAGATAGGGTCCAAGGATGTTCGTTATATACTAAATCGCGATATATAATTACATGGACTCAATGGGGAAAATAGGGTTAAGTTCTGGAGGCCAATAAAAGTGACTAATCTTTATATATAATGGCACAGACTAAAGTTAGCAGAATATAAATTACATAGCTGGAATCCTTGCAAGACAGCGAATAATTTGACTATAGACATCATATATTTTCCACAAGAGGTAAAAAATTTTCACCTCATTTTGGGGGCTATTTAGGGGATTTTTAGGAGTGTTTCTGACTTTATATGGTTTTTGGCTTTATGTGAGGTCCCAGGAGCATAACCCACATAAGTTGTGAGTCCGCTATAAATAAATTTATCACTATATATTGGAAAGTTTCAATAATTTTGGTAGTACATAGTGACAAATTTGAAATATTTCCTGCCCGATTTTCCTCGCGAAATAAAAAAATTATCGCTATATATAGGAAAATGTCGATAAATTTGGTAGCCCGCAATATATAAAAATCATTATGTAAGGTCGCTATATATCCCGATCCTACTGCATTGTAAAGGTATGATACCAGCATGCCATCTACCAACCCAGGACGTCATTACGCTAGTGTTTACCCTGCCTTTGAACATTGGCAATCTGTGCATTGTTCCTATTGCTGTACCTCGCTGTGGCTTTGGCGTGTTATTGAGTGCTATACAGACTGTTCCTTACCCTGCACTATTGTGGTATTGTGTACTAAAGTGATCGCTCCTCCCTCCCCGTCCGCTCTTGTCAACTAACAGGCAGACCAAATAAGAAGTGTTTACTGTATTCCCATTATGTTTTTAACCTTATGATAATTATTTTTCTTATTTTGTTTTCACATTCTGTATGAACAAATGTGTGTGCGTGTGTGCATGTAACAGAGTACAGTAAAATAAAATGAAGAAAATTACGTATATCTACCCCAAATTATGAGTTGAAGAATAATGTATCTCACAGTTCACCCTCACCTGCTCTGAGTGCTACTGGGTGGCGAGTCAGCCAGGCGACTCCGCTATACAGTTACGGGCCATCTCCTCGTTATCCCTTGTTTAAGATATTATTTCTCGTTTCTGTTTGCTCAGCAATAAAATCACTTAGCGATCTGTTTTTCAGGAATGCATACCAATCGCTAAACGATGCATCCCTGTATTGTATAAAACTGTAATGGACTGGACTGCTTGAGACTTGGAGGCTGGCTGATAATAAGATCTGACCTAGAGTCTTTTGAGTGCTAACCATAATAAATCAAGGTCAATGGAGGGTATCAAGTTGGTGGTGAAGTCCCCCCCCCTTTACCAATGATGGAAAATAGTGATGATCAAACTTGTTATGCATATAAAGTACATGCCAGGTCGCCTGAAGATTTTTGTGTTTATAGAGCTGGACACATAATTACACAAATAGACAAATGTCCCTTACCATTGTGGTGAGCTTTTTGAGTACGTTGAGCGTTGTGGCCTGCAGGGTGCCAACAGTTATGGAATGGTCACAAACATCCGGTTCACTCCACCGGCCCCCCAGATCTGGTAGCATCAGTAATGACACCAAAGTCTACCAAAGAAAGACAGAGAGGTAAGGGAAAAATAATCCAAAAGACATTATAGAACCAAGACACAATAACATCCAATTATAAAGAAAGACTTGACAAAAATTAAAATAAAGATGACAATAATGGCAACTTTTTAAAACATGGTATAAAATTTGCCTATTCAACAGTCAAACACTAGCTAAGCTTATGGCATTAACAGAACAAGACCCCATGCAAAGCCAGTAGTATATAGTCTGCAATTAATTATTTTTAAGAAGATACATGGGTATAAAGGGAATTATATGAGTTATATACAATAATATGGAGAGAAAAATAACATTTCTCAGGTGTCATAACAATGGCAGCTGCAGAAACTGACACCACAGACTATTACCAAAAGGAGGAATTACATAAATCATCCTATTTTATAGCTAAAGAAAGACGGTATGCAAGGATATTATACTTGTTACCTTGGCCCTTTCCTTTTGCTTTCTACTGTTGTCTTGCATCATTCTTCCCCAATAATTTCTCCCCCTTCTTCAGGTTTCTGCATCCCTCAATTCCCCTCAATAGATATAAGAGAAAGACAATAAACTTCCGCACACAGGTTGACAACCCTTTACCCGAAATTCTGAAAACCGAAAGTTTTTTTGTGGGGCTTTTTTTTCTTTTTACAGGAATTAGCCCACCCGGGCATAGATCACTGACCCACATCAGGGCCTGAGGGGCGAAAATGTAATAGTAACAATAATTATTCACAGTAAATAACATTTTTAATAAAAATACACCAAAATAAAATAATATAACAATAATATATAATAATAAAATTAATAAAAATAACAATAATACAGGAGTACTGTAATAATAAAATAATAATAATAATAAAGAAATACAAGAATGAAAAAAAGATCATAAGTGAGAAACACGACCTAGACCTATGAATTATTATTATTATAATTTTTATTATATTTCCCCCAACCCCCCCAGGTCCTGATGTGGGTCAGAGATCTATGCCCGGGTGGGCTAATACATATTAAAAAAAATAAAAACAATAACAAAAAAATCTGAAAACCGAAAAATTCCGAAATTCCTCTGGCCCCAAGGATTTCGGATAAAGGGTTGTCAACCTATATATATATATATATATATATATATATATATATATATATATATATATACATACAGTGACCCCTCGGTTAACGTAATTTCGATTAACAAACTGCCTTCCATAAGGATCTTCAATTCGGTTAACGAAAAAAAATTCGGTTAACGAAGTTCTTACGAACCGACCTCAACATGTTTTCGCTTGCACTGACTGGGCAACCAGCTTTAGTATCAGTCTGCCAATACATTAACCGGTTCTAGGGCTTAAATTCCTTACTCTTTTAGTAAATATCAATAAGTTTATACTATTCAATAATTTTAAAAGTTTAATATTCAATTTTTTAGTCATTTTAACAATTATTGAACATAATTGAAGGTAAAGTGACAAGTTTAATGCGCGGCATCCAGCCTCTTAACACAGCAAACAGGCGTTAGTCTCTCTCTGTTTTCACTGGAGGTAACATCTTGCTTGAGACTCTCTTCAACTAAACGCTTTTTTCCTGTGTTTCCAAGCAAATTATTGGTCATTTTGAAATATATTTTACAAATTGACAATATATAATGCAGTGCAGTGTTGATTTAAAGAAAATAATCTTGAATTACACCAAGAGAGCTAAAATTTTATGGGTGAAATGGCGCCATGGGGTGACTTCTCTTCCACCCCAATGCCTTATCTTCTTTCTTCTCCTCCACCCCCATTCTAAATCCCATCATCATCATCATCCAGGAGCCTTCTACATACACACCTCAAAGTAAGTGAACTTTTCTACCATTTTTGTTGAATTTAGGAAATTTTCGGTGAGCTGGAACCAATTACCCAAAAACCCATTGAAACAATGGTTTCGGTTAACGAACGACCTTCTGGAACGGATTGAGTTCGTTAACGGAGGGGTCACTGTGTGTGTGTGTATATATATATATATGTATATATGTATATGTATATATATATATATATATATATATATATATATATATATATATATATATATATATATATATATATATATATATACATTACAATACATACATACATATATATATATATATATATATATATATATATATATATATATATATATATATATATATATATATATATATATATATATATATATATATATATATATATTTTATGAAAATCCACAATGAAAACGTGGATAAGATAAATCTTGATAAAATCAATTTTCCCGTGTGATTTTTAAGATATATATATATATATATATACAGTATATATATATATATATATATATATATATATGCAAGTAAATCACTGTAGGTGCGCGTGATCTAGGTATATGCTGATAACCACCAGGAACGAAGTAAACACGAAGTTCCCAAGCGCTTTCGTGTAATTCACCCCTGCAGAGGTGAATTACACGAAAGCGCTTGGGAACTTCGTGTTTTCTTCTTTCCTGGTGGTTATCAGCATATATATATATATATATATATATATATATATATATATATATATATATATATATATATATATATATATATATATATACGTATATATATATATACACCTAGACCCCGACTTACGACTACGTGGACTTACGACTACGTGGACTTACGACCGCCTCAGATATAGGTTAAAAAAAAAAAAAAAAAAAAAAAAAAAAAAAAAAAAATTTAAATGACACACGCATTTTCTATACCGAAACGTTTCCAGTTAATGTAGTCTCCATGTATAATTAGAAAATTATGGGGGCCCCATGTGCATTCAGCTGACTACATTAAAGGTAAGTGCTGTCACACTGTAACCATTCCTTATTATTTATTACTTTCACTGTACTGTATCCATTCCTCATTATTCATTACTTTTATTATACTGTATTTCATTGTAGATTATTTATTAAAAAAAAAAAAAAAAAAAAAAAAATTATCTATGTCGGACTTACGACCTGGATTTGGGTCCCTAACCCCGTCGTAAGTCGGGGTCTATCTGTATATACTGATATATATATATATATATTGGAAGCATAATGTGTTGTCTAATGGTAGATCCTGCTGCCATATGGCATCACAAAAATTGTGACGAAGTCCCAGGTTGCAGATTTGACTTTCTGCCTCATTTACACACAATTGCAGGGTCTCAATTGTTTCTCTTGCTATTGAGTATATCATTTCTCACTCTTGATTTGTTTAATTTTTTCCATTTCTTTATATATTTTTGGTTCATCTTTTTTTTTTTTTTTTTTTTTTTTTGCTCTCCAGGCTCCAAAGTGGGTCAGTGACCTGTGGCTGGGTGGGTTAATCCCCGTAAAAAAATATAGATGACAATCTAGTACTGTACTCACCTTAACCCCATCATGCTTATTGATGAGGGAAGTGGCCTCTGCCATAAGGGAATTGTCACCAAGATAATCATCTTGGCTCCTGTGTAAATTAATCAGCAAGACCTGTAATGAGATAAATAAAAAAAAAAATCTTATTCATTATACAGTTCTGTAATATGAAATTAGATTCCTTAGGCAAGGGTGCCTGTTAAAGACAGTGTGAACACAGCACACTGTGTATGACTTGGTACATGAGGAGTCAGTGTAACTGCCAATGCAGTCAAACA
The DNA here is from genome assembly GCA_958450375.1 of Homarus gammarus. Taxonomy (NCBI): domain Eukaryota; kingdom Metazoa; phylum Arthropoda; class Malacostraca; order Decapoda; family Nephropidae; genus Homarus; species Homarus gammarus. The sequence continues at coordinate 2,016,279 of CAUDMG010002027.1, forward strand.
CCTTCATTTTTCCAACTTGTAAAGTCAGGTATCCATTTACAAGTATCCATTTACAACTGGGATCATACATTATACTGATGTAATAATATCAGCAAAGGACATAATAAATTGCTGCATTACTATAGCATACCGGGTATACAGTATTGTATTCTAAAATTGAGGATTCACAATGTGACATTATTTTGTCTTGAATCACAGCTGAGACCAAACAAACTTTAAAGCAGCTTGGAAAACAATCTTATCAGCACAATATTACCTTAAGCTGGGTCATGATACTAAATCTTGGGATTTCAAACTGCTGGAGGGCGGCCTCAAGAATTTTCAGTGCCCTTATCACCTCATTATGTGGCATGTGTTCCAACCCATCTTCAGGAATCTGTAGACATGAATGTAATCATTAGGATGGGGCAATAAAACAATACCAACCATCGACCAATTATAAACCTGCTCAATCAATCAATCATTGTGTTAGTCAAGCAAACAGTCAGGATTGGTCTTCACAGAGCTAACAGATGCAGTTTAATATATTATACAGAAAGTAACTGATCAAGTAGCCTTTGCTATATAAGGTGCAAATGAAGCAGTGAAGTACAGCACAGTAGTCATTCACACAATTCGACCAACATGCATAGTGTGTTTATGCTTCTAACATTTTCTTCATCCAAAACCTCACAGTTCCCTGGTCATCCATCTTACTTTCTATGATCTGTATATCTGTCTATTACAGTACCTTATACAGGCATCCCCCACGTTACGGAAGGGTTCCGTCCCTGGAAAATTGACTGTATCGCGAAATTCCGTAATGCGAAACCTATTTTCCCCTTGACTTCCATTATAAAACTAGAGATGCGTTCCTCGGGAATTTTTTCGGCCCCAAAAAAAGTAATTCAAGCACTTTTATGAATGATAATAAACATACAATACAGTACATTAAATAATTAATGATATACAGTACCTTCTAAAACATCAAGTTTAATATCCAATGTAATGCCTTTGTGGCTTCTTTTTGCACTACTGCGAACAATTCCACTTGATGGTCTCTTTCCAGTCATCTTGAATAGGGGTAATGCACTGTACGGTATGTTTGTAAAAGTTAAATCCAAATGCTGGGGCGAGAAACATATGTGCGCACTGGAGGTAAACAATGGACTGACTCCTCGTGGCGATAACATAAGAACATAAGAAAATAAGTTGTCTGCAATAGGCCGGTTGGCCTGTGCATGGCAGCTCTTGTCGAGAGTTACTACCACTCTCTATCATCCATGAATCTATCTAGCCTCCTTTTAAAACTTTCCAGCATTAAAGCACTTACTACAAAGTTGCTAAACTTGTTCCACTCGGCCACCACCCTATTTGTGAACCAGTTCCTTCCTATCTCCCTCCTAAACCTAAACTTATCCAACTGAAATCAGTTGCTACGAGTCCTATCCTGCACGGATATTATATGAACTTTATGTATATCGCCTTAATTGATTCCTTTCACCCACTTAAATACTTCTATCCTATCTCCCCCGCACTCTTCGTCTTTCTATGGAATGCAAGTTTAGTTTCTTTAACCTATCTTGACATAGAAGGTTTCTAAGTCCCGGAATCATTTTCGTCATTCTTCGCTGCACCGACTCCAGTGAATTGATATCCATTCTATAATAAGGGCACCAGAACTGAACCGCATAATCGAGGTGCGGCCTGACTAACGCAATATATACAGTAGTTGCAATAAGACCTCTGCACTCTTATTGCTTACACTTCTAGATATAAAACCTAATACTGTACTCTGTTTGCCTTATTTCGAACATCAACTCAGTTTTCTAGGCTGAAGGTCCGGGCTTACAAGTACCCCTTAGTCTCTTTCACAAGTCGACCTTTCTAGGTTGCTGTTGTTAAGGCTGTATACATTGACAGTATTTGTTCTTCCAATATTAAGTCTGCTGCATTTGCTGGTGTTGAATTTCACTTGCCATTTCTCTGACCACTCCTGCAGTTTATTTAAATCCTCCTGTAGTGCATTTGCATCCTGCCCTGAATTAATCTGCCGCCCTATTTTGGTGTCATCTGCAAACTTACTTGTCACTGCTGATCCCAGTATCTAGATCGTTTATATAGATTATGAACAAGAGTGGGCCCAGTACTGACCCCTGGGGAACCCCACTAGTTACACAGCCCCACTCAGATTTAACACCATCTACGCTGACCCTCTGTGTTCTATCAGTGAGCCACAATTTTATCCAATTTAAAACTTTCCCCTCGATACCATGAGATTTAACTTTTCTCAGAAGCCTCTGATGTGGTACTCTGTCAAACGCTTTGCTAATGTCTAAGTAAATAACATCGTAATTTTCGTCATTATCTATTACCTCGAAGAATTTCCTAAAAAACGTCAGCAGATTTGTTAGACAAGTGATGCCATGCTTGACGGCAGCAAACACTAAGAAATCCACACCAAACAAATTATAATTTTTAACACAAAAATTTAATTTTATATAGTGATTTTTTTTTAAATTGTTAAAATTTACCCCAATTTCCGTAAGGGCGGATTTACGGGCCGTAACGCGAAATTATTGGTCATAATTTACAAATTCCGTAAGAGCAAAACTCCGTAACACATGGGATGCCTGTACCAGTACCACAAATTTCCTTACATACAATAAACCAAGTTCTTCATATAAAAATATTACAGAGGGTCCCCGGGTTATGAACAGGTTCCGTTCCTGAGGACGTTCTTAAGTAAAAAATGTACTCAAGTCGAAACACAAGCTGTATGGAAACCGTACTTACAAAACAGTGTCTAAAATCCTACTACAGTACATCATAGCCGAAGTCCTTATTTACATCTTAAATCAGTAATTTAAGAAAAAAAGAAGAAACAGAATGACAAAATACAGTAAATGAAAGTAAAAAATAAGTCATCAGGTAAATAAAATACAGTAATGTAAATTTAAAGTTTAAAAACCTCGTTCGTATCGGCGGGTGTTCATATGTCAGGGGACCTTTTGTAATGCACATTGCACATGTGGCAAGTCCTTAACCTGTCTAACTTTTGTTTTCAAAAGGTTCCCCACAAAACACAAGGCTTTACTACAATTAGCAATACTGTATGAACTACAATATGTCAATTGTAGAATGAAGAAATTTCTAAAATCCCGTTTTATGGTCGAGCCTGGAAGCAAGAGCCTCAAGTATTTTATATGCACAACAGTGAGCCTTTGGTCTAAACCCAAGTTAAGATTAAACTTGCAATTAGTTCTTGTTGCTGACAGTAAAGAAATGAAGGTGGACTGACTCAGAATTATGTTAAATACCTGTATGCACTTTAATAGCAAAGTCAAATCAGTTGTTGACATTTGGCAATGTGTGAGAAAACAGCCTTAATTCATTAATGAACATTACATGAACCAAACAAGCCTAACCTACCATAATGATCTTAATATTATTTTTCAAATGTGTTCGGTAAAGTTAATTTACTTTGTGTTAGCTTTCATAAAATTCAAGTTCAGTTGGGTGTATTTATTGAGGTATGACATGGAAAAAAAAATACACCTCATTCTACAGTATAAACACGTAACTAGAATTAATTAGCTATCCAGGTAGACTAAAGACCCTGGAATTGACTACTCTTCTGAAAAGAGCCAAGGTGGATGACCAGAAAACTTAAACATGACATAGGAATAAAGAAAGGAATATATAAGAAATTAAAGGGAGGGGAGGAGCAGCTCAGAAATAGGTATAATGAACTATCTAGGAATGTTAAGAAAAATGTAAGGAAAGCAAAGAGAGACTATGAAATCAAAATAGCGAGAGAATCCAAGGCGAATCCCAAGGGATTTTTCCAGGTATATAGGACAAAGGTCAAGGACAAAGTTGGGCCTTTAAAGTCAGGGAGGGGAGAAGTGATAAATGGCAGTGAAGAAATAAGCAAAGCATTGAACAGCTACTTCTTATCAGTTTTCACAGAAGAAATTTGCGATGAAATTCCAGAGGTGGAACTGATATTTAAGGGAAAGGAAGAAGAGAAATTAAAGAATATCACTTTCAGGAGAGGATGTTCTTAAGAAGATAAATAAACTAAAGAAAACAAAATCCCCAGGGCCGGATGAAATTTTCCCTCGAGTCTTGAAAGAGTGTAGGGAACAGATTAGCGGACCCCTCGTAAACTTATTTACAAAATCATTAGACACTGGAGTTGTGCCAGACTTGTGGAAACAGGCAAATGTAGTACCCATATTCAAAAAGGGAGACAGAGCATCAGCGTCAAATTACCGGCTGATCAGTTTGACGTCAGTAGTGGGAAAATTTCTTGAATCAATTATAGCAGATAGCATCCGATCGCATCTAGAGAAAAGCAAATTAATCTACGACTCTCAACATGGGTTTACAAAGGGAAAATCTTGTCTAACAAATCTGCTAACATTTTTTAGGAAAGTCTTCGAGGTAGTAGATAATGACGAAAATTACGATGTTATTTACTTAGACATTAGCAAAGCATTTGACAGAGTACCGCATCAGAGGCTTCTGAGAAAAATTAAGGCTCATGGTATCGAGGGGAAAGTTTTAAATTGGATAAAATCATGGCTCACCGATAGAACGCAGAGGGTCAGCGTAGATGGTGTTAAATCTGAGTGGGGCCGTGTAACCAGTGGGGTTCCCCAGGGGTCAGTACTAGGCCCACTCTTGTTCATAATCTACATAAACGATCTAGATACTGGGATCAGCAGTGACATAAGCAAGTTTGCGGATGACACCAAAATAGGGCGGCAAATTAATTCAGGGCAGGATGCAAATGTATTACAGGAGGATCTAAATAAACTGCAAGGGTGGTCTGAAAAATGGCAAATGAAATTCAACACCAGCAAGTGCAGCGTACTTAATATTGGAAGAACAAATACTTATAATGTATACAGCCTTAACAACATCAACCTAGAGAAGTCGACTTGTGAAAGAGACCTAGGGGTACTTGTAAGCCCGGACCTACGGCCTAGAAAATAGTGCGTTAATGTTCGAAATAAGGCAAACAGAGTATTGGGTTTTATATCTAGAAGTGTAAGTAACAAGAGTGCAGAGGTCTTATTGCAACTATATCTTGCGTTAGTCAGGCCGCACCTCGATTATGCAGTTCAGTTCTGGTGCCCCTATTATAGAATGGATATAAATTCACTAGAGTCAGTGCAGCGAAGAATGACAAAAATGATTCCGGGACTTAGAAACCTTCCATATCAGGATAGGTTAAAGAAACTAAGCTTGCATTCCCTAGAAAGACGAAGAGTGCGGGGAGATATGATAGAAGTATTTAAGTGGGTGAAAGGAATCAATAAAGGGGATATAGATAAAGTTCTTATAATATCTGAGCAGGATAGGACTCGGAGCAACGGATTCAAGTTGGATAAGTTTAGGTTTAGGAGGGAGATAGGAAGAAACTGGTTCACAAATAGGGTGGTGGACGAGTGGAACAAGCTTAGCAACTTTGTAGTAAGTGCGGGAACTCTGAAAAGTTTTCAAAAGGAGGCTAGATAGATTCATGGATGATAGAGAGTGGTAGTAACTCTCGACAGGAGCTGCCATGCACAGGTCAACCGGCCTATTGCAGACTCCTTATTTTCTTATGTTCTAATGTTTAACAAGGTAGACCTCATAGAAACATTCAAATGCCTGAAGTGAGAGGAAATTCTAACAGTCACTTGTTCAAGATGTTTTGTTTAAACACAAGAGATCATAGTTTTAGGCTCACTAACTTATCATGAAAAACGAATGTAACAAAATGATTCTTTGTACAGAGGATGGTTCTCCTATGGAACAGTCGACTAGCTGAATCCATGGAAACAAGAACATCACTAGCCTTAAAAATAGCCTTGGACAATATCGCAAAGAACATTGGGGGTTCTTACACAGGCCACCAGCTTTCTTCGTACATCAAGGTAAATTAGCTAGAATCCATTTCAAGAGATGATTGCATGTTCCCATATCCTTGAAATAAATATCATGAAGAGGCTACAAGGCCACAACTTCTGTGCGTTCAACACTTGGACGCTGATAAAAACCATTAATAATGAGGTCTGATTAAACAGGAACAAACCAATGAATGATAAATATTAAAGTATGGCAACATTCAGCGTTTGTTCCTGCTGAGTCTGATATACAGTACTGTAGTTCAATGATGGTTCTTGTCAATTTACTGAAATACCTAAGGAATGGAGGCCAAACCCTGCTTGCTGCTTCATATGAGTCAATTCAAAGTAATGGGAATCGCAAATCACATCTTGAAATGGAATCTATTACACGAGAAGAGTAATTTTATATATACATCACTGTTGTAAGTTAACTAATAAGAGTGTAACGCTAAACTTGAGCTTTCCCAATGGTTCAATACCATAGTCTCAGGTACCATTTTAAATTAAACACTGGAGGTTGCTTGTCAAACATAAACTTAACAAATGAATTTATGTCCACATGTACTTTTTGCCAATTTCCACAACCTGTTTCTGCATTAAGAAGTAATGTTTAACAATTGTGGAAAAAAATTGGAAGAAATACCACTACACTACCATTTCAGAGAGCACAAGAAGACTTGGGTATTATCAAATACTGTGGATCGAAAAATGGAAAGTTATGGTTGTAGTTCCAACACAGGATCACCAACAACTCAGTAACAAGTGTTCTGTAAACAGTACCCCAGGCAGTGATGCTACTGTTGTAAACATTTACCAAAGATTAAGACAAACACTTTCTATTACACCTTACAGATCAAGACAAACACTCAGTTATAACTCAGATCACGACATACATCCATCATTATTCCCATACTGTTCCAAGAAAAAATAGCGTAGGTGTTATGGTACGTAACTTGAAGCTGAGATAAACATCCCTATAAGGTAAACAAAAATCCTCAAAATCAATCTTCCATAACACAATATCTTAGAGATCTTACACTTAGTTAATATATTGATTATAAAAGGGGATTATAGAGTAAGTAGGGCAACAGGTAACAATCCTTTTCAAAATATTACCTAGGCCAAGTTCACGTCATCAACATAAACAGACCCTCATCCCTTACCATGAACATCGTATTTGTATCATGGCCGCTGATTTCCGACTTGTAGAGGCGATATCTGGAAAGGTTCTTGTATCTTTTCTTAACTAAATACCGCGAAGACATCTTGAGGAGCGCAGTAGGACCTAATGTTTGAGTACTATGCCCCTCACCTACGTCAACTTCTTTCTCCTCGTCTTCTCAAACAAACAGCTGATGGGGAGGGAACAGGTGAGTAGGGTTCTGCGTATCTCACCCCAGCGGGAAAATTAAATTGATTTTCTCTATCTCTTATTGTAATTTAAAATATTTACTTTATATAATTTACTTAAGGAATATACATACTATTACGTAAGTATGAATTCTATAATATCAACTCAATGGTGGATTTTTCTTAGTCATCTTGTCGCTAAAGTATGATTGTAGCTCAACAGCGAATAATATTACTTTCTCTAGTTACAAATTGTTTATATGGGTGTGTAATGCTAGAATTTATTAAGATTTCATTGTAGGTAAGCCATGACATTTATCTAGCATTAGTGCATGCTTTGTATCTTGTTTATTGCCCAAGTGTGTTAAAAATACTCACGTTACTTGTGACCTTACTGGACGAAGACTTTTGGTGAATTATGAACGATTATATTTTATTCTCTTCGCCACTTGTCAACTTACTAGCTGTTCAGGCAGTTGTTCATTCTCTGTTACACACACAGTTGGCAAGTACTGGGCATGCGACGGTTCCAGTGCTGGTATAATCGCTCACGCTCGCCACTATCATAACATGACCCGAAGATTAGACACCCTAGCTTATTTCACCTGATTATTAAACACCCTAACGCGACCTGGGGAGTTAAGTGAGGGTGATTAGTTAAGGTTATGTTAGGTTAAACTTAAGTTAAGTGAAGTTGGGTAAGGTTCCCACTATATTTTGCTCGGCAACGTTGACTGATATGTATGTCTTCAGTGTGATACAGGAATTTTGGTCATTATATTTTAATTTGCATCCGAAGGTCTTAATGAAGGGATAGTCCCCGCCCCCCTGGATCAAACTTGTGTCAAGGTAATGCAGTGTTTGGTTGGGTAAGGAGATAACTCAGTAATTTTTCTGAGGTCATACAAGTGGCGATTTTTATTTGGGCTAAAAATAGAGTTTGCCCATCTCTCGTTGAGGTGACAAGATACTGGTAATTAAGTGAAAATAGTACAGGTCGTTACAACTGGTTACGAGAAATTTGATTGTCGTTTGGTCAAGAAAGAACGCGCGCGTTACTACTGTACCACAGTGTTTGATTGATTAATTTATATAGAAATCCATCACATGTACAATAAAATACAACATGAGTAAATGGACATACCATATAAGTACATAATACTGTAATAAAATTCCCAGGATACTATAAATAATAAATAAGTTTAAATATTTTATTGAGAAATGTAATGTGATGTGGCCTCTCTGGTCAGGAAATCAAATATATATCTCCATAGGAACCTAACTTACTCGTGTATGTGGTGGCTTCAACAACCTGCACTTACTACCTATATCCTAAACCTGAAGTATACAGTGGTAACGCGGGTATCTCTCACGATTGTGTCTTGGGTTCGAGCCGGACAGATGTGTTATCCAGTATGACCTAAACAAGTATGGCAAGTGTTCTTTGGTTACCCCAATTTCCTCCTGTACTAACACTGAACAATACATGTCATAACAAAGTAAGAAAAGAAAGACCAACCGCCCGAATGCCAAGTAAAATGATAAGAGGTGAAACGGTAAATTAAAAACAAATTGTATACATTTATAGATCGTGACAGTTAATACAGGTATAAAAAAACTATTAATAAACTGTACACACAGATGAAGACTCAAATGAAAATATTTGTAGTTGAATGACTTGGATAATAAAAAAATAGTTTCATTGAAAATGAAGGATAAATAAAAATAAGATAGTTACCCCTAAAACAAAAAAGTTTTCTTTGAATTTCACGCACTAATTACGTCCAGTCAAAATAACTCTGAAATACCACAATATTGTTCTCTAATTCATTATTTGAAGAGATATTGAACAGAAATAATAAATAATAAGATCTACTTTTCTGAATATTGATGTAAATCGATGCTTTATCAATAAGGCGTACTCAAAATAACCAATGGAAATAAAACAATCTCATACTTTTATAATTCATGGAACAATTCACTATAGAGTATACTGAACGAATAAAGAAATATAACATTGAAACTATAAGTAAAATTTTTATCGAATAACTATAATCATTATGTTTTTTTTAGAAAGGTGATGCAAATTTAGCAGAATTTCAAAGCTGTATATATAACCTCAGTGAAAACAATCGGCAGCCATTTAATGACACACGTGACAGAAAACAGGAAATATAAACAGGCTCAGAGGACGATGACCACATAACACAGCCACAGTAAGTAACAACCACAACCAAGCTATTAACATTAACAATTATTTCTGGTAATGATCGTCGAGTCTTTACCTAAATATTATTCTGGTGTTATATTGCAATGATTATAATTTCGGTTTATTACATTAATCATTGTATCTGTTAACTCTTGGCAATTATTATACTATATTATTGATATTTTTGTTATTGTGTATTACGATAATTAGGGATATAGAAATAATGCCATGAATGTGAAATATCTTGATAAATGGTACACTTTCTTGGATTACCTGGAGATTAGACACCCCAGCTTATTCCACCTGAAGATTAGACACCCCAGCTTATTCCACCTGGAGATTAGACACCCCAGCTTATTCCACCTGAAGATTAGACACCCCAGCTTATTCCACCTGAAGATTAACCAGCTTAACGCTATCTGGGAGGGATTTTTTTAAGTTAGCGGTAAGATGGTTAATCTATAGATGAAATCCTGGAGCACAGAACCTAACCAACCAAAGAATCCTACCTAACTTTACCTGACTTTCGAGCCGAACCTTCCGCCATATTAAAGATTAATTTTTATCCCATTTTCCCTAATTGGTATGAGATATTATTATTATAGTGGATTATTGTGTTTCTTAATTGACCTAACCTAACCTAGTGTATTATGGTGTTGTTTAATTGACCTAACCTAACCTAGTGTATTATGGTGTTTTTTAATTGACCTAACCTAACCTAACCTAGTGTATTATGGTGTTTCTTAATTGACCTAAACTAACCTAGTGTATTATGGTGTTGTTTAATTTACCTAACCTAACCTAGTGTATTATGGTGTTTTTTAATTGACCTAACCTAACCTAACCTAGTGTATTATGGTGTTTCTTAATTGACCTAACCTAGCCTAGTGTATCATGGTGTTTTTTAATTGACCTAACCTAACCTAGTGTATTATGGTGTTTCTTAATTGACCTAACCTAACCTAGTGTATTATGGTGTTTTTTAATTGACCTAACCTAACCTAGTGTATTATGGTGTTTCTTAATTGACCTAACCTAACCTAGTGTATTATGGTGTTTCTTAATTGACCTAACCTAACCTAGTGTATTATGGTGTTGTTTAATTGACCTAACCTAACCTAACCTAGTGTATTATGGTGTTTCTTAATTGACCTAAACTAACCTAGTGTATTATGGTGTTGTTTAATTGACCTAACCTAACCTAGTGTATTATGGTGTTGTTTAATTGACCTAACCTAACCTAACCTAGTGTATTATGGTGTTTCTTAATTGACCTAACCTAACCTAACCCAACCTAAAAAAGAATCCTTGTGCTAATGGTAGAAAATCCGAAATACCTATTGGGATAAAAACGAATATTAAACGAAATTATTTACTTTGATATCTGGTACCAATGAAAACAACTTTCCTGAAGCGGTGTGGATTGGTATAACCTTTTTTTTTGCTGACGTGAGAGTACGCTAGGACCAAGCGGCTCTTGTGCAGCATCGAAGACACAAAGTGGAGAACAACTCGCGCCAACACAGCAGATGTTTTTTGTGGCATATTTACGGTAACAAAAAATAATTAATTTCTTAGAGTACAAACCACGTATAGATATGTCATTATAATATCATAAGATCAGATTTTCACAATGTTTTACCCCTGCAATTTCCATCATCCTTCATACTCTACCCACACAGGTGATTTATGATCGTAGAAAAAACTATAAAGGAATACTTATAATTAAATTAAAAAGTTGTATACTTTTTATTACTTATAGAATTGATTTGGGTAAAATAAACGACAAACATATGAAGGTTTGATGGAGGAGGAGAGGAAGGTGAGAAAGAATACAAGAGGAATTTTAGGGTGAATAATGTGTCTGAGCAAACTATTCCTTCTTTATAATTACAAGAGACTTTAAAGTTATGATACATATCTGCTCTTCAATAAATAGTTCTTTAAGCGCGTATAGCTCTTATGAAACAGTTAACAACTAAAAGATGGTTACATAAGTTTAGCAGAGAAGGGAGGAGGAGTTAAGTTCACAAGACTGTATGGCAATTACGTCACTAACTGTTGCTAATTAAGTGCATCTAGTTAACATAGAGTTTAACTGTAGTTTTGATGCCATTATTAACATTATTTACTATACTTTAGTGTATGTGAATCAAGTAAATGAGTTAAGGGGATTATTTTACTTGAGAATGTTTGAGAATTGTGAGGCTGGGTTTTATATTGTACTAGCAAATGCTCTCATACTCTCTACTTTCAGATTATTGTGGGTATAACTAGTGCCCATAGTATTCTCGCGGTTGATTCAGAAAGCATGCCTGAGGAAACTTTTGTGTATGCTGGTATATTTATACTGCATTATATACGTGTATATCCTTGTATTTGTGCGTATAGCCATTTCACTGTTACCTTAATATGAGGAAGAAAAATGGACTAAGCGATAGAATTTACATGTGATCCCATTTTAACCCTCACTGTTGGGATTATATGTTAGAGGTGTAATTTGTATCGTATTAGTGGAGAGGTTCATTCAACAGTGGATGGGAATAACGACTTAGGGCTGGCAGTGACGTTGGCCCAGTAGATCGTTTTAATTCTTTGTGGGCTCAGCTCTTCCCGGGTACTGTTGTGGTGTAAAGTTTCATAATTATATAACTTATGATGCAACATAATAAGTTAGATATTGCTGAAGTGTAGGCATAAAGGGAGGAAAAATGTAGCCATGAGAAAAGTGTGTTAAGAATCGAGACTGCAAACTTGACGTAGACAAATTCCGAGAGCATTTATGTCCAAGATTTTAATGCGAAATTTCATCAGTGCATAGTTAAGCTTTTAGTATATTGGGTATGCAGCTCTGTAAAAAAAGGTTTATTAGTTATCTAAATTCAGACGATATAACCGTCTCCTTATATAATATTAGGCATACACTGTAGTACGAGTATTTTGTTTTGACATTGCGAGGTGTTACTAGGCTATTCTTTTCAATGTATTGTTATTAGTTTTCTTATTTTTTATTTTATTTGTCTGTTTATAGTTGGCATTGTTCTCTCACAGTTAACAGCTCATTTACCTCTTGGCGACTGATAATGCAGACCGTTTATATAACACTACAGTATGTGGTTACGTGAACTGACAAGCCACCAGCTGCTGATCGGGTGCTGCTGTCTTGGCGAGCTACACTGTTACCCAGACCTAGACCCTGGTACCGGACCCGGCTACTGTTCATACTTTTATAGAGGGGGTTATTAGGTTAAGTATAGGTTAGGTTAATGGTTGGTTAGCTTTGATTGGGTTTGGTTAGGTTGGGAGTAGGTTAACTTAGATTGGTATTTGGTTATGTTAGGTTAATAGTTGATTAGCTTAGATTAGCTAAGGTTAGTGGTAGTTAAACTAATCTAGATATCGTAACAAAAGTCAAATAGTGTGAGGGATTTTACAAGATCAGTATTGAATTCAGTTTTAGAGGCATCAACTAGCACAGACAACTGATCAGCTTTATATATTAGATGGATAAAGCCAGCAGAAGTCGATCATGTGCAATATAAGAAATTGATGGTTATCGATGTGGAAATATAAACAAATTAGACTATCATTTGGTGAGTTGTAATGGATGGTAGATTTATATTTTCTTATTTGGATATTATAAAATTATTGATAAACTTTAGTTGGTGCTGCTGTTACCAACGCAACAGACATCAACCAGTAAGGTACCATCCTCATGTCCTTAAGGCTGGCGACCACGGTCCTCCACCCCAAACAAATGTAACATGATGGTTGGAGGGGGGAAGGCAAGGATTCCCAACACGATTTAACTGACTTGTAAGGATCTTACAGGTATAGTAACACTGTAAACAAGTTATACAAATTTGGTGATTGAGAGTGAGTGAGTCCCATAGGTATGGCTGCACAATAGGGACAAGTGTGGTGTGTGGACACGACAGACTATTACAGTACCAAAGCCTTCAGTACACCAGAAGACAGCGTGGCCTTCACAAGTCCATCTATGATGATTATTACATAGATGTTGTAACCAATTGTTCAGAAATATCATAAATAGTGTATAATTGGTAAAGATGCACAGACTAACATATGCGACCAAGCGGATACAGCACTCGCCTCTTATCATAAGGGTCACTAGTTTGTGTCTGGGGTATCCCACCCTGCTGTGCGTGGGTAATTTTCGGGTGGACAAGCGAAGGCGATTGAGTGCAGTGCGAATCACCCTTTTGTTCATCGAATGCTTAGTTTACAGTATATTGTATCCACACTGTCCCCAGCGGCACTACAGGGCTAGGGGACTAACTCACTCATATACATAAACATGAGTTCATCGTTTACGTCCTCTACTTATCTTTTCTCAAATTTAGGGTCACAATATAATTTTGATCCAATTTTCGACGTATTATTTGCTCTTTGGTTTTAAGTGAGACAGATAGATGCGTTTATAAATCTCCAATGACGATGAAAATTTAACACACGAACCACTGAGAGTATAGCCTCATGGTCACAAATTGTCTGGGTATCCACACATGTACGCAATCATAATACTGTATACTATGAGAATATTAAAGGATGCGTAAGTATTATAAACACACATGTAAGCGTAGTTTGTTACACGTATATAATGGTAATCACTATGCGTATATGGGTATTCGAATCAACTTTATGGACATACGCAAGTGATCAATGGTATCAAGTTCTTGGTCTTCTAAGTCAGTGTTAATATATATTATAGAGTGTGTGTGTGTGTGTGTTATCAAACTCATGCAGTACACAGGTATACTCAAATCTAGATCTTTGTGTACATAATCACGTTCATATGTACAGTACGTAATCATGCACACGGACTTGTTTACACGCACATAATTTAATTGAAATACATATACGGTACATTACACTTATGATCACACAGAAACACACATACACAAACTCATACCCCGTACCCACATACATACCCATACTCACACACACACACACACTCATATACACACACACACACACACACAACTTATATACACACGCACGCACGCACACACCGACTGAGTGTCGCCAAAGGGTTGCCAGTTAGTCCTGACGTTGCACATTTTTTATTCGGTCTCTTCAGTTAGAGAGAAGAAGCTCAGATGACGTTTATTATTTCACAGTGATTCAACGCCTCTTCCATATACCTTAGTTCACTAATTTTAAACTTTTTGAGGTTAAATTAACTCACAAAATGCATTTACGCTCGATAAGATGCTTTTAAGGTTATGTATAGTGATGGGTGAAAGGGAGAAAGGATTTTAGGTTAGCTGCCATAGGTTTTTGTTGAGGTTAGGAGCGCGTGAAGGAAGAGGCGATGGTTTCACAATTTATCGTTCTGTCCATCAGAGCGTCTGTCAACCTGTGTGTAGTTGTTGGTCCCTGACAGTATTGGTCTGTGTGTGTGTGTGTGTGTGTCTGTCTGTCTTTATATATGTGTGTGTATGTCTGTGTATCTCCATTTGTGTTTGTGTGTCTATATGTCTGTTTTATGTGTGTCTGTATGTCTGTGTTTGTTCCTTTGTCTGTGTCTGGTGCCGTACTGTTTATGTGTCTGTTAAACCACTGTGCTTGTCTGTATTTCCTCCTTCTTGTAACGTAACGTGAGACTCTGTTTTTTGAGCATAATTCCAATGTTTAAATTTTTTGTTTGGTTTAATTCTCATTTGGTTTATATTGTCTTTTTATTTCATATTTTTCTTTGACTTGTCTTTATATTTTCTTTGATTTTTCATTGTCGAGTTTGTTACCAATTCCAGTGTGGTATATTTAGTGTTGCTTATTGTTTTTCTGCTGTATGGTTAGTGACTTCCCCAAATGAGGAACTTGTTAAAATCAGGAACTTGTTAAAATCAGGAACTTGTTAAAATCAGGAACTTGTTAAAATCAGGAACTTGTTAAAATCAGGAACGTGTTAAAATCAGGAACTTGTTTAAATCAGGAACTTGTTAAAATCAGGAGCTTGTTAAAATCAGGAACTTGTTAAAATCAGGAACTTGTTGAAATCAGGAACTTGTTAAAATCAGGAACTTGTTAAAATCAGGAACTTGTTAAAATCAGGAACTTGTTAAAATCAGGAACTTGTTAAAATCAGGAACTTGTTAAAATCAGGAGCTTGTTAAAATCAGGAACTTGTTAAAATCAGGAACTTGTTAAAATCAGGAACTTGTTAAAATCAGGGACTTGTTAAAATCAGGAACTTGTTAAACAGGAGCTTGTTAAAATCAGGAACTTGTTAAAATCAGGAACTTGTTAAAATCAGGAACTTGTTGAAATCAGGAACTTGTTGAAATCAGGAACTTGTTAAAATCAGGAACTTGTTAAAATCAGGAGCTTGTTAAAATCAGGAACTTGTTAAAATCAGGAACTTGTTAAAATCAGGAACTTGTTAAAATCAGGGACTTGTTAAAATCAGGAACTTGTTAAAATCAGGAGCTTGTTAAAATCAGGGACTTGTTAAAATCAGGAACTTGTTAAAATGAGGAGCTTGTTAAAATCAGGAACTTGTTAAAATCAGGAACTTGTTAAAATCAGGAACTTGTTAAAATGAGGAGCTTGTTAAAATCAGGAGCTTGTTAAAATCAGGAACTTGTTAAAATCAGGAACTTGTTAAAATCAGGAACTTGTTAAAATCAGGAACTTGTTAAAATCAGGAGCTTGTTAAAATCAGGAACTTGTTAAAATCAGGAACTTGTTAAAATCAGGAACTTGTTAAAATCAGGGACTTGTTAAAATCAGGAACTTGTTAAACAGGAGCTTGTTAAAATCAGGAACTTGTTAAAATCAGGAACTTGTTAAAATCAGGAACTTGTTGAAATCAGGAACTTGTTGAAATCAGGAACTTGTTAAAATCAGGAACTTGTTAAAATCAGGAACTTGTTAAAATCAGTAGCTTGTTAAAATCAGGAACTTGTTAAAATCAGGAACTTGTTAAAATCAGGGACTTGTTAAAATCAGGAACTTGTTAAAATCAGGAGCTTGTTAAAATCAGGGACTTGTTAAAATCAGGAACTTGTTAAAATGAGGAGCTTGTTAAAATCAGGAACTTGTTAAAATCAGGAACTTGTTAAAATCAGGAACTTGTTAAAATGAGGAGCTTGTTAAAATCAGGAGCTTGTTAAAATCAGGAACTTGTTAAAATCAGGAACTTGTTAAAATGAGGAGCTTGTTAAAATGAGGAGCTTGTTAAAATCAGGAACTTGTTGCCAATATCAGGATTTTTTTTTCAAAATCACGCACACACACAGAGCAGAACCTCGCCGATTCCACTGATTAGATCCGCACTACACCGCACTCCACCCGCACCTCCAAGCTTAAAACCGCAATCACACCGCACCCACTCAATTATATATATATATATTTATATATATATATATATATATATATATATATATATACTGTATATATATATATATATATATATATATATATATATATATATATATATTTATATATATATATATATATATATATATATATATATATATATATATATATATGCTGATAACCACCAGGAAAGAAGAAAACACGAAGTTCCCAAGCGCTTTCGTGTAATTCACATCTTCAGGGGTGAGTACAGACTAGATAGAGTAATGCAGAACAAGATGAATATATACAGAGGAGGGTGAGACCAGGTCCACAATGGTCAGGTAATGACCCTACTAATCTTTAAATGGCACACAACGGTTGGTGGTTGGGTCAGATGGGACAGTGACCCGCCCTCTCACCTGATCACAAATCTTCTTAATTACAAAGTTGTACAAGCTGGACAACTTTGTAATTAAGAAGATTTGTGATCAGGTGAGAGGGCGGGTCACTGTCCCATCTGACCCAACCACCAACCGTTGTGTGCCATTTAAAGATTAGTAGGGTCATTACCTGACCATTGTGGACCTGGTCTCACCCTCCTCTGTATATATTCATCTTGTTCTGCATTACTCTATCTAGTCTGTACTCACCCCTGAAGATGTGAATTACACGAAAGCGCTTGGGAACTTCGTGTTTTCTTCTTTCCTGGTGGTTATCAGCATATACCTAGATCACGCGCACCTACAGTGATTTACTTGCATATATATATATATATATATATATATCCTTTGTATTCAGTGACAGAAAAAAGTCACTATGCTAGAGGAGTTGTCAATACAATGTGTATGTACTGTATGTTTATAATTTAACGCAGGTAGTCATAATAATGAAGAACAATGGTAAAAATGTCCCAATTTATCCCAGTATGGTTAAGATGTCCCAATATATCCCAGTACGGCGTCGTCAACAAGTGCTTCTCATACATACGCGAGAAAGTTCCTGTTTTGCCTACATTTTTTTTGTGTGTAATTTACCTCTACAGGTATGATGATGTGTGTGTGTGTGTGTGTGTGTGTGTGTGTGTGTGTGTGTGTGTGTGTGTTGAACTACTAGAGAAACGAGAGTAACGATACTTAATGAAACGGACTAACGTAAATAGTTATGATGTTGATAATAGTACTGGACTACTACTGCTACTAATGGTAATAGTATTTGTTGTACTAGTAGTAATAATGCACACATATTGACGATTCCAACAGAGAAAGCGAGAGAGGGGGGGGGGGGGTGGTGGAGACTGTATGAATTTCTATTATTTATTTGTCATTCTCTATTTCCAGTACAGATAAGAGCCACAGAGAGTTAAGAATCTGGCCACACTTACCTCCAAACTTCAGGAGGTGACCGAGAGAGGTAGTGTGGGGGAGGCTGGAACTCTGGAAAGTTTCAAAAGGAGGCTAGATAGATTCATGGATGATAGAGAGTGGTAGTAACTCTCGACAGGAGCTGCCATGCACAGGCCAACCGGCCTATTGCAGACTCCTTATGTTCTTATGTTCTTATAGCCATTATCTTAAGAAGGTAAGTTGAATCGTTTATTGATATTTGGGAACCTTAAGATTAATCACCCTAACGCTAACCTAGCCTACCCTAACCTAACCTAATCTAACCTACCCTAACCTAATCTAACCTACGCTAACCTAACCTAATCTACCCAAAAACCTAATCTATCCTAGTCATATGCCTGGCCACACACTTTACATTTCGTTTTGTATATACATTTTTGAGGGACATATTGCTATAGGTACTTCTTCTATCCTTACCGTAGCCTAGCGGTTACTTCAACTTGTGATCTACTAGTGATCTTGTTACTTGCTCCATGTGTTGTTACTTGATACATCTCATCATGGTAGACAATGGATTGACTTATTGCCTATTTGCACTTATCTTCATGCTTT
>CAUDMG010002027.1:2040000-2077500 GCA_958450375.1 Homarus gammarus
AAATTAGGTTAAATTAGATTAGGTTAGGTTTTAATATCAAGTTAGGTTAGATTAGGTTAGGAGAGGATAGGTTAAGATCGGTTTGGAAAGGAATTTAATTTAGGTTAGGTTAGGCTGGGTTAGGTTAGGTTAGGTTTGGTTAGGTTAGGTTAGGCTGGGTTAGGTTAGGTTTGGTTAGGTTAGGTTAGGTTAGGTTAGGCTGGGTTAGGTTAGGTTTGGTTAGGTTAGGTTAGGTTTGGTTAGGTTAGGTTAGGTTAGGTTAGGTTGGGTTAAGTTATCGACTCTGATTGGCTACAGACAGTGAATTCATAAGCGTAATTCCAGGTATGTAAACTCAACTAGTGACGCACGATCGCTTATTGGAACAAGACGTGAAGCAGGACCCTCAGTTGCGTAAATATACAGTTAAAGTAGTGAAGAACAGTGTATTTTGGGGCAGATGTAGATATTTCATGGAACCAAGACCCAAAATAAACTAGTAATGAATAAGTTAGTGGGCGGGACAGCGTGTGTGGGCGTACTCTGGGAGGCCTGTGATATATGGGCTCAGCGTTGCCGTAGAGCAGACTTAATTAATGTGAAGAATACAGTGATGTGTGAACAACATTTTAGTAGTGAACAGAAAGTTGAATTACTGGGTTGTAATCCGGCCAAAAATTACCGGGAACTGAAACCGGGTGACATACATGATATAAACCTACCAGTTATACCGGCGGCTCCATGAGGGCTTGTGATGCTGGTCTGATTTACTGCTGCATCAGATAATTTACATTACGAAAAGTTCAAGTTTTGGCTCCACCATCCATAGCACAGACGAGTCACAACGGGACTCTATTTCCCTTCACACATTTTGTTAACATCTCGTGCAATGGTATAAGATGCCACCGTCGCTGTGATGTGTCAATCTTTCACCTTAACCTAACCTAACCTACCTAAACTTAACCTAACCTAACCTAACCTAACCTAACCTACCTAAACTTAACCTAACCTAACCTAACCTAACCTAACCTACCTTAACTTAACCTAACCTAACCTAACCTACCTAAACTTAACCTAACCTAACCTAACCTAACCTAACCTACCTTAACTTAACCTAACCTAACCTAACCTAACCTAACCTACCTAAACTTAACCTAACCTAACCTACATAATAACTTATTCCACGATGAGCACACACACACACACACACACACACATCACGCCCTCTCACAAAACTGACAGGGAAGGAGGGGGGGGGGGGGTGGGTGTTACTGGGGCCTGACGTATCCGGTGTGTCTACTGGTTAACTTTATTTACTGGGGGGGAGGGAGGGATCATTGACCCTCTTCTCCTTGGTGCTTCCGGTTCGCCATCTTGGTACACACATGAACTATTATCTAACGCTACTGCATGTGTTTATTTGTGTTTTTTAATTGTGTAACAGGATGTAATTCTATCTTGTGTGTGTGTGTGTGTGTGTGTGTGTGTGTGTAAATCGGTTGTTGTATGTTAATAAGGCAGGAAGTATATACAATATTATTATGTCCAGTAACCAAATATCTTACGTAACACACACACACACACACACACACACACACACACACACACAACCCATGGTGCCCATCACGTGTGTAATGAGTGCATGGCAAATGTTTATGTAGTGTTTAGTAAGTTTCTAGTAAGTGTATAGCAAGTGTATAGTGAGTGTGTAGTAAGTGTATAGCAAATGTATAGCAAGTGTATAGTGAGTGTGTAGTAAGTGTATAGCTAGCGTATAACAAGTGTGTCTCGAGTGTGTAACAAGTGTGTAGTGAGTTTGTAGTGAATGTGTAATAAGTGTATAGCAAGTGTATAGTGAGTGTGTAGTAAGTGTACAGCGAGCGTATAGCAAGTGTGTCTCGAGTGTGTATCAAGCATAAGTGTATAGCAAGTGTATAGCGAGCGTATAGCAAGTGTCTCTCGAGTGTGTATCAAGCATAAGTGTATAGCAAATGTGTAGAGAGTGTATAGCAAGTGTGTAGAGAGTGTATAGCAAGAGAATAACATGTGTATAGCAAGTAGTATAACATATTTCCCCCACAGGTGTTTCAATACTTATCCTCATATACCGACGCTATACGCTATACCCACCTTCATGTATAGCCACAACGAAGACGGAAGCTGTTGTTGGGTTAGGTTAGGTTATGTATATTTATGTATGTCTATATGTATGAATAAGATATTGCCTCTATGTATGTATGTATGAATAGTGTAAAGTGAGTGTATGTATGTATGTATGTATGTATGTATGTGTGTATGTGTGTGTGTGTGTGTGTGTGTGTGTGTGTGTGGCTAGTTATTACTGGGTGGCTGTTAGTTAGTACTGGGTGGCTGCTAGTTATTACTGGGTGGCTGTTAGTTAGTACTGGGTGGCTGCTAGTTAGTACTGGGTGGCTGCTAGTTAGTACTGGGTGGCGGCTAGTTAGTACTGAGTGGCTGCTAGTTAGTACTGGGTGGCGGCTAGTTAATACTGGGTGGCTGTTAGTTAGTACTGAGTGGCTGCTAGTTAGTACTGAGTGGCTGCTAGTTAGTACTGGGTGGCTGCTAGTTAGTACTGGGTGGCTGCTAGTTAGAACTGGGTGGCTGCTAGTTAGAACTGAGTGGCTGCTAGTTAGTACTGAGTGGCTGCTAGTTAGTACTGAGTGGCTGCTAGTTAGTACTGGGTGGCTGCTAGTTAGTACTGGGTGGCTGCTAGTTAGTACTGGGTGGTGGCTAGTTAGTACTGGGTGGCTGCTAGTTAGCACTGGGTGGTGGCTAGTTAGTACTGGGTGGCGGCTAGTTAGTACTGGGTGGCGGCTAGTTAGTACTGGGTGGCTGCTAGTTAGTACTGAGTGGCTGCTAGTTAGTACTGGGTGGCTGTTAATACTGAGTGGCGGCTAGTTAGTACTGGGTGGCTGCTAGTTAGTACTGGGTGGTGGCTAGTTAGTACTGGGTGGCGGCTAGTTAGTACTGGGTGGCGGCTAGTTAGTACTGGGTGGCTGCTAGTTAGTACTGAGTGGCTGCTAGTTAGTACTGAGTGGCTGCTAGTTAGTACTGGGTGGCTGTTAGTACTGAGTGGCGGCTAGTTAGTACTGGGTGGTGGCTAGTTAGTACTGGGTGGCGGCTAGTTAGTACTGGGTGGCGGCTAGTTAGTACTGGGTGGCTGCTAGTTAGTACTGAGTGGCTGCTAGTTAGTACTGAGTGGCTGCTAGTTAGTACTGGGTGGCTGTTAGTACTGAGTGGCGGCTAGTTAGTACTGGGTGGCTGCTAGTTAGTACTGGGTGGCTGTTAGTACTGAGTGGCTGCTAGTTAGTACTGGGTGGCTGCTAGTTAGTACTGGGTGGCGGCTAGTTAGTACTGGGTGGCGGCTAGTTAGTACTGGGTGGCGGCTAGTTAGTACTGGGTGGCGGCTAGTTAGTACTGGCTGGCGGCTAGTTAGTGTTGGGTGGCTGCTAGTTGGTGCTGGGTGGCTGCTAGTTATTTCTGGCTGGCTGCTAGTTACATTCGTACTGGGGGCTAGTGAGTACCGGGAAGAGGAAGAGGTACTAGGAGGGATGGAAAGACTGGTACTAGGAGGAGGAGAAGAGGGTGAAGAGGAGGGAGGGAGGGAGGAGGCACTGGGTGAATTCCTGGAGAGGAGGAGGTGGTACTAGGAGGAGGGAGGGAGAGAGGGAGGAGGTACTCTGTGAATTCCTGGAGAGGTGGAGGAGGGGGAGTAGAAAGGGGGGGGGGGAGGTACTGGGTGAATTCCTTGAGAGAGGGAGGAGGAGGAGGAGGTACTGGGAGGATAGGGGGGGGGGTGAAGAGGAGGAGGAGGAGGAGCAACAAGGACTCAGCAATAGGTGGTTCAGAGCCTCACCCCAGCCAGTAGTGAGTCCACCAAGAACCTCCTGTGTGGGTGAGGCGGAGACAGGCCATCCTCAACCTTTTTCCCGTCGTCCCACAAGGCTCAAACTCCTTCTCCCACCTCCAATAACTGGTTGGTGGTGGTGGTGACCCGTTTGGTGAATACATTCCTTCTACATGAATACCATATAAAGCTGGGTACAAATGCCGGAGTGCCTCAGTAATAGGTAATACGCGATGGGTACTGTACGTGTGGCGATGCTCTTTTGTTTTGGCTGAGCGCGGAGGGAAAATGGCGGGGATTTTTTTTTCCACAGTGGGTGTCTTCGGTCGAAAATGGGCGTAGCGGGCCGCGACTGAGTTTGTTAAACGGGGCGATGAACTGGAGAAAAAATAGAGATCCCTCGGCAGGTCGTAATCTCCCGGCGCGCGGCCCGGACAGGCGGCGCATAGTGACATAATATCCGGACTCTCAGGTCGGCCCGGACCTCGGTAATGGGACCGGAAGTAAGATGGTGCCAATAACGGGATGGGGGAAGGTAGGTGCGTTCGTATAGTCGGGGTTGGTGGGTACATTGTTAGGGTAAGCGAAGCTGGGTTGGTTAAATACGTAGAGTTATCTTTCTTTTTTTTTCTCTCTCTCTCATCCTCTCTCTCTCACTCTCTCGCTCTCGCCTGTGGATCATTGTGAGACGCCAGGAATGTTAGATTCCACCCACGGTCGCCGGTACGGTGTTAAATGCCGCTGCGGGTCTGTCTTACGGGACTGAATACCACTGAAGGTCACTGATACGATGCTCTATACTGCTATGTTATGTTCATGGACTTGTAATACTTATAATATTACTGTAAATATGACTAATGTTCGATATGATACTAAATAGATTAATTATGATTACAATAATAGGAATACCGTAATAATGATAACGATAATAATAATGATAATAATAATGATAATAATAATAATAATAATAATAATAATAATAACAGTTATACAATTATAATATCAAAAGAACATTGATGTAGAGTTGAATTCCTTTGTGGGTTGTTAGAAGGTTGTTAGGTTAAGCTGCCACTTTTTATGCTGTTAGAGTAAGCTGCCAGTTGGTGTTATGCTGTTATATTAAGCTGAGTTGTTATGCTGTTGTATTAAGCTGCTAGTTGTTATTATGCTGTTATATTAAGCTGAGAATTATTGTTATGCTGTTAGATTAAGCTGCCAGCTGTTATGCTGTTAGATTATGCTGTATTAAGCTGAGAGTTATTGTTATGCTGATAGATTAAGCTGCCAGCTGTAATGCTGTTAGATTATGCTGCCAGTTGCTGTTATTCTCTTAGATTAAATCGGCAGTTGCTGTTATGCTGTCATATTAAGCTACCAGTTGCTGCTATGTTGTTAAATTAAACTGCCAGCTGTTGTTCTGCTGTTATATTAAGCTGCCAGTTGCTGTTATATTAAATTGCCAGTTGGTGTTATGCTGTTATATTAAGCAGCCAGTTGGTGTTATGCTGTTATATTAAGCTGCCAGTTGTTTTTATGCTGTTAGATTAAGCTGCCAGTTGTTTTTATGCTGTTAGATTAAGCTGCCAGTTGTTATGCTGTTAGAATAAGCTGCCAGTTGTGTTATGCTGTCATATTAAGCTGTCATTTACTGATATGCTGTTAGATTAAGCTGCCAGTTTTGTTATGCTGTCATATTAAGCTGTCATTTACTGTTAGAATAAACTGCCAGTTGGTGTTATGAGGTTAAATACTTTTCATTTTATTATTTTAACTTTTGACTCATATTGTACTGTAGAGTGTTATGGGTGAGAGAAATACACTGTATATAACTGTTGTGGGAGCATAATATAACTGTTGTTGAGGGAGCATAATATGATTGTTGTGGGAGCATAATATAATTGTTGTTGGGGGAGCATAATATATTTGTTGTTGTTGAGGAAGCATAATATTATTACTTGTATAGAGAGCATAATATAACTTGTTGAGGGAGCATAATATGACTGTTGTAGGAGCATAATATAATTGTTGTTGAGGGAGCATTATATGACTGTTGTGGGAGCATAATATAATTGTTGGGGAGCATAATATATTTGTTGTTGAGGGAGCATAAAATAACTGTTGTTGAGGGAGCATAATATATCTGTTGCTGTTGAGGGAGCTTAGTATAACTGTTGTTGAAGGAGCATAATATATTTGTTGTTGTGTAGATAGCATAACAACTGTTGTTGAGGGAGCATAATATAACTGTTGTTGAGGGAGCATAATATAACTGTTGTTGAGGGAGCATAATATAACTGTTGTTGAAGGAGCATAATATAACTTTTTGAGGGAGCATAATGTAGCTGTTTTTGAGGGAGCATAAAATAACTGTTGTTGGGGGAACATACTATATCTGTTGTTGTTGAGGGAGCTTAATATAACTGTTGTTGAATGAGCATAATATAACTGTTGTTGAGGGAGCATGATAAAACTGTTTTTGAGGGAGCATAATAAAACTGTTGTTGGGGGAACATAATATATCTGTTGTTGTTGAGGGAGCTTAATATATTTGTTGTTCTTTAGATAGCATAACATAACTCTTGTTGAGGGAGCATAACATAACTGTTGTTGAGGGAGCATAATATAACTGTCGTAGAAGGAGCATAATATAACTATTGTTGAAGGAGCATAATGTAACTTTTTGTTAAAGGAGCATAATATATTTGTTGTTGTTGGGGAAGCATAAAATAACTGTTGTTGGGAGCATAATATATCTGTTGCTGTTGAGGGAGCATAATATAGCTGTTATTGAGGGAGCATAATATATTTGTTGTTGTTGAGGGAGCATAAAATAATTGTTTTTGAAGGAGCATAATATATCTGTTGTTGATGGAGCATAAAATAACTGTTGTTCAAGGAGCATAATATATCTTGTTTTTGAGGGAGCATAATATTACTGAGCATAACATAACTGTTGTTGTTGAGGGAGCATAATATTACTTGTTGTATAGATAGCATAATATAAATGTTGTTGAGGGAGCATAATATTACTTGTTGTATAGAGAGCATGATATAAATGTTGTTGAGGGAGCATAATATAACTTGATCTAGAGAGAGCATAATATAACTGTTGTTGTTGAGTGAGCATAACATTACTGTTGTTGTTGAGGGAGCATAATATTACTTGTCGTATAGAGAGCATAATATAATGTTGAGGGAGCATAATATAGCTTGATCTAGAGAGAGCACAATATAACTGTTGTTGTTGAGTGAGCATAACATAACTGTTGTTGTTGAGGGAGCATAACATAACTGTTGTTGTTGAGGGAGCATAATATTACTTGTTGTATAGAGAGCATAATATAACTTGTTGAGGGAGCATAATATTACTGTTGTTGAGGGAGCATAAAATAACTGTCGTTGTTGAGGGAGCATAATATAACTGTTGTTGTTGAGTGAGCATAAAATAACTGTTGTTGTTGAGGGAGCATAATATAACTTGTTGTTGAGTGAGCATAAAATAACTCTTGTTGTTGAAGGAGCATAATATTACTTGTTGTATAGAGAGCATAATATAAATGTTGTTGAGGGAGCATAATATAACTTGTTGAGAGAGCATAATATATCTGTTGCTGTTGAGGGAGCATAATGTAACTGTTGTTGAGGTGAGCAAAATATATTTGTTGCTGTTGAGGGAGCATAATATATTTGTTGTATAGAGAGCATAATATAACTGTTGTTGAAGGAGCATAATATAACTGTTGTTGAGGGAGCATAATATAACTTTTATTGAGCGAGCATAATATAACTGTTGTTGAGGGAGCATGGTATAACTGTTGTTGAAGCATAATATATTTGTTGTTGAGAGAGCATAATATAACTGCTGTTGAGGGAGCATAATATAACTGTTGTTGAGAGAGCATGATATAACTGTTGTTGAGGGAGCATAATATAATTGTTGTTGTGAGCGAGCATAATATAACTGTTGTTGAGGGAGCATAATATAACTTATTGTTGTAGATGTTGCTGGTGTTGTTGTTGAGAGAGCATTTTATACATGTTGTTAAGGGAGCATGATAATAACTTCTTTGTTGAGGGAGCATAATTGTTGTTGTTGACGGAGCATAATATAACTGTTGTTATTGAGACGAATGAAATAACTGTTATTGTTATTGTTGTAGTAGAGGGAACATAATACAAATTAAATTATTTATGTAGAAAATTAATAAATACATAATTTACAGGTACAGTACTACAGCAACTACAGGTAAAATAATGAAATATACCTGTACAGTATTAGGAATATTTACAGTTATTTTCGTATTTTTTAAGTAAACATTCTTTTAAGTAATTTTTTAAGTAATCCTTTTAGTAAATATTGTTTCCGATTTTAAGTTAGTGTTTTAAGGCTCTATTATGTACAGTAAGGCAACATTTTTCAAGTCAACATTATATAAATTCCACATTCATAAGAACTGTACTCATGTTTCAAGGTAACATTCTTAAAGTCAACATTCTTTAAGTCAGAGTTTTAAGGCAGCATTATTTAAGTCAACATTCTTAATTACTAATGTTTTAAGGCAACTATATTTAATCTAACATTCTTTAAATCCGAGTTTTAATGCGACATTCATAAGGTCAACATTAAGTTCACATTCATATACTAAAAACTTGAATAATGAATAATGTTATTGTTATAATTAGCCTAATATATAATTGTTATATAAGGAAGGAAATGTGAGAATTAGACTAGAGGTTAAAGATAAAGTTATGTGGGTATTTCTTCTTGTTTCTTCTTTTTCTTGTTCTTCTTCTTTTTCATCTTCTTCTCCTTCTTCTCCTTCTTCTTCATTATCTTCCTTGTTGTTGATGTTCTTCTTCTTCTCTATTCTTATATCTTATTCTTTAATAATTATTCTTTGTTTTTCTTGTTTCTTTTCATTCTCTTTTCTTTATTCTCTACGTTTAATTGTTCTTGTTACACCATTATCACCTGTTTTGTCTTATTTCCTCCTTTATTGAGGTTTCTTTATCTCTTGATCACTCCACACAAGAGAGAGACAGAGAGAAATTGAAATAACAGGGCTATTTAATATTACCGTGGCCATGTATGTACAGTATGTGTATGTATGTGTGTGCGTGTGTGTGTATGTACTGTATTGGCATTTGTAGCTATTATTATTATTATTATTATTACACACACACACACACACACACACACACCGTTATGTCATATTCGTTTTCTAATTCAAAAGAGCAAAGTTTGTCCGCAGAGAACTTAAATTAAGAATATTTAATTATAAGAAAACAACTTTAGGTTTATATGTAAAGAAAAACACAGGTTTATAAGGATTTTGGGGGATTATAATTAAAGCAAATATTTGGTTTATAAGGGAAAATACATATGGTTTATAATTAAAATAATGATAAAAAATCACAAAACCTTTTCACTTAACAATGTCAAAAATATTAATTCGTAAATATTGGTTTTGAAAATAACCCAGAGTTGAAATCACCATAATGACACTTATTATATTGCATTATTTATAATCATATTACTTATATTTGTCTATGATATTGTTAATATTATAATTTTATTATTATTATTATTATTATTATTATTATTATTATTGTTAGTAATATTATTGTTTTATTAATATATTATTATTATTATTATTATTATTATTATTATGGTTATTATTATTATTATGGTTATTATTATTTATTATTATTATTATTATTATTGTTATTATTATTATTATTTATTATTATTATTATTATTATTATTATTATTATTATTATTATTATTATTATTATTATTATTATTATTATTATTATTATTATTATACTGTTAATTGGCCAAGTGCTACCCCCGCCTTTAAACCTAAACACGCTGGTTCAATGATCGCTGAGATGCCTCTAGTTGCCAGCTAAACATTTATCTTTATATTTTTCTCTACTTCTCTTGTCATTGATTACCTGAAAATAAACGTCGGGGGTTAGCTATAAAATGATATTGACAGATTAGGTGTTAGAATGATGACTGGGTGTCTGTTAGAGAGATTAGAAATAGTGGTGGTAATGGGGTAGGTGGCGCCGGGTCAGCATTGCCTCCAACAACTATGTGTGGTATTTTGGCTATGCTAATGTCAGCTAGGGATTCCTGTCTTTTTTACGGTAAAGTAATTTGACGAACGCTTCATTTACTCTTTACATACAATTCTTTCGTGGTGTAAGAGAGCGTTTTTGACGGAGTGTCCATCGCGGGTGAGGAAATGCGATTCAGTGTGAGTTTTGTGGCCTAAAACTCGGTTGGAGAGGACGAACCCAAAGTGAGCATATTTCTTCAGACCATATACCGAAAGTGACCAATCAGCGTCTGGCCCGTGTGACGTCACCACTTCGGAGGGGCGGAGTTTTTCATAAAGTTAACCTTATGATCTCCATACATTCGTCTCTCATTCATCATTAAAAAAAAGTAAACGTCCGAGGGTGGCAGAGCACGAAGCTAAAACTCCCGAAATTTAAAAGCCACCAGGAATGAAGACGTATGGCTGAGGAATTGAGAGATGGCGAGCGAGAGATGAAAATGAGATAAATGAGTGACCATAGATGAGCGGAATTTTCCATATTGCTGCGC
Organism: Homarus gammarus; assembly: GCA_958450375.1. Classification (NCBI taxonomy): domain Eukaryota; kingdom Metazoa; phylum Arthropoda; class Malacostraca; order Decapoda; family Nephropidae; genus Homarus; species Homarus gammarus. Next base: position 2,050,467 of record CAUDMG010002027.1, read on the forward strand.
TACCCCGGCCAGGAGACGACGGCTGGCCTCACCCCGGAGTCTAGACACTGAGGTTACACGTTTTTAATTCTCTAGCTCGGCCGTTGTCCCTCCAGTAGGCCGAGCTGCCCGTCCGACGCCTCAACTCACCTTCTGCCAAGCTCCCGAGTAATTATAAACATGGATATCAACCCTTTAGAAGGGTTTAAATACGATGAAAATAATAAAATAGGAGGCATACGCAGCCTGATGTTAGAAGCACACTATAACCTCTTTAATTCGGATATGTTGCGGACTGGACGGTACTCGCGTATGATGTAAACTACGTCAAACGATCCGAATGTCATCCACTGTATATAAACCGGTGTTTGGTTAATTTTCTTCCACTATCCAGGCTGTGAGGTCAGAGTGGGGAGTATATAGAGGGTGGGGTGTAAAAAGTTTGCCCAGACGCTTGGACGTACTCACTTTCCCTGCAGTGTGGCGCATTCCGTACCTCACTTGTTTGTGCGTGCACCCGTCTACACTTTGTTCCTAACAGGCATCTTGCGGTAAGACATTCCTCAGGGAATCACCAACAGTTACACTTATAGTTAATGAGAAAACTTTTCTATTAAGGCTTGTGACTTTGTTAAGTATTTTGCTGTGGATATATTTTAAGGCGAGGTATGGTACGAGTTAGCAAGTTCTTGTCAAGATGTGTGCTGGTAAAAGCGGTACTGTTGTCTGGGTTGATTTTGCGCTCGTAGTCGCTTTTATTTATTTTGTTTTCTTTTTGCGTCGGGGATGTTGGCGGGAAATGTGGGTGTTTGTGACTGGCTTTACTTATCTGTTGTACACGATTTTTTATTTATTTTTTGTATTTTAGAGATTTATTATTAACACTGGTACAGTATACACACCAAATTGTTAAATACTTAATTGTTTTCCACTTGCACATGTCATATAGTGAGTAAAGTTTTGAGTAACTAGCTAACTTTTGGAAATATATATTATGTAATAGACGATACAGTATAACTTATACCAGAGTTAATGTAAATATGTTTTTTATAAGAGATAACAAGCGTTCATAACCGATCATGTATAGCTTATGTGATCGTCTTCCTCTACCATTATTATTATATTAACGAGAAAGTGTAACATTGTGAAGCACTGACACTGTACTCTGCTTGTTGTGATGTATTATATCTTTGTTGTTATTGCTATTGGTGTTATTATTATTATTATTATTAGTAGTAGTAGTAGTGGTGTTGTTATTGCTATAATTATTATTATTATTATTATTATTGTTATTATTATTATTATTATTATTGTTATTATTATTATTATTATTATTATTATTGTTGTTTGTTAGGAGGTATATATATATATATATATATATATATATATATATATATATATATATATATATATATATATATATATATAATGATTTATTATCAAATGAAGACAAATTGGTCGACAGACACTCAGAAAATATGCACAGACTAACAGACAGACAGATTTATAGACACTGAGACAGTAGATAAATATGAGAGAGAGAGAGAGAGAGACAAGTGGGCGGATGAGGACAGTGCCAATTTCCGAGCATGAGGGCCACCGGAAGTCGAGGCCCAGAGGACACTGGCACCCCCCCGGATGTAGCACTGGGGAAGGGGAGTTGTCTAGTGAGGGGGAGGAGAGGGAGAGAAAGGCTTGCCTGGTGAGGGGGAGGGGAAGTGGTGAAAGGTTTGTCTGGTGAGGGGGAGGAGGGGGGAAGAAGGGGACGGGGGTGAAAGGTTTGTCTGGTGAGAGAGAAGAGGGGGAGGGGGAAGAAAGTTTTGTCTGGTAAGGGGGGAGGGGTGAAAGTTTTGCCTGATGACGGGGGAGGGGAGGATGGGGTGAAAGTTATGTCTAGTGAAGGGGAGGGGAGAAAGGGTTGTCTAGAGGGGGTGGAAGGGGAGGGGAAGAAAGTTTTGTCTGGTGAGGGTGGAGGAGGGGAGGGGGAAGAAGGGAAGGGGGGGCTATAAAGTGGAGGGGAAGAGTCCTGTGTGATGTTGAGGATGATGGGAGAGGAGGAGGAGGGGAGAAATGTCTGATGATAGGGAACAGACAGAATAAGGGAGAGGGGAAATGGGTAAAAAAAAGCTTGTTTGTTGAGGTGAAAGGCCCGGAGGGGGGGAGGGGAGGGGGGGGAGAAGCAGAGGGAGGGTGAGGGGAAGAGGAATGGGGGAGAGTGGAGAGGAAAAGTAGTGATAATGGGAAAGGATAGGAGAAGGGGTGAGTGAGGGGGAAGGGGTACAGATGACAGTGTGGTCGGTTGTTTTAATGTGACTAGATGGGTGATAGGGGTGAGGGGAAGTGATGGGGGGAAGGGGAGAGGGGAAGTGGTGAGGGAGGGACGGAGAGAGGAGAAGGGACGAGGAGGGGAGTGGAGGAAGGGGAGGGGGAAAGGGGTGAGGAAGGGAAAGGAAGGGGTGTGAGGGGTAACGAAGGGAGGGAGAAGGGGAAGAAAGAGGCGTGAAGGGAAGGGAGGATGAGAATTAAATAGAGAGAGAGAGAGAGAGAGAGAGATAGAGAGAGAGTTGATATAATCTTTTCCCAGTTTTCTTAATTAAATACAAAATCACGCAATTACTTAACATATAACAAATTTAGGCCGAGGGAGAAATGATCAACCAATTTCAATTTTTATTAACTTGAAGAAAAAAATAATGATTATGTTACTCGTATAAACCACTAAGGTAATTTATTTGGGTAACAGTACTACACCTCCCCACCGCCTCACTCCACTTCTCCCCTCTCTCTCTTCCCCCTCTTCCCCACTTGCCCACAACCCCCCTCTCCACTCTCTCTCTTCCCCCTCCTCCCCACTTGCTCACAACTCCCCCTCTCCACTCTCTCTCTTCCCCCTCCTCCCCACTCCCCACTTACCCAACCCCCCTCTCCACTCTCTCTTCCCTCTCCCCCCACTTGCCCACAACCCCCCCTCTCCACTCTCTTCCCCCTCCCCCCACTTGCCCACAACCCCCCCTCTCCACTCTCTCTCTTCCCCACTCCCCCCCATTTGCACACTCCCCCTCTCCACTCTATCTCTTCCCACTCCTCCACTCCATCTTTCTTCCTTCCCCCCCTCTTCTTCACCCCCTTCCGCTCTTTCCTTCCTTCCTTCCTTCCTTCCTTCCTTCCTTCCTTCCTCTCCTCCGACTCCCCCTGCCTTCTCTCTCTCTCTCCTTCCCATCCATCCTCCCTCTCCTACCCCTTCCCCCCCCCCTCAAACCTTCTCCTTGATGACCCGTTATCTTGACCTTGATGACCTGTGATGGGCGCGATTCAATTTTTGGGTCACATGAAGATTAGCACCCCCCCTCCCCTCCCGAAGCTTATATCACCTGATGATTAAACACTCGAACGCTACTTAGGTTAGGTTAGGTTAGGTTAGGTTAGGTTATTTTGAATTAGGTTAGGTTAATTAGACTATCTTAATTTAAGTTAGATAATAATGTTAGGTTAAGCTAAGTTAGGCTAGACTGAGGACGTTGTTACACTAGTTAGATTAGATTAGGTTATATTAAGTTTGTGTTAGGTTAGGTGAGGTTATGTTAAATTAGAATAGGTTATATTAGGTTAGATTAGTGTTAGGTTTGGTTAGGTCATAGTTAATGTGGTTAATCCTAAGCTGGGGTTAGGTTAGGTCGACGTTAATGTGGTTAGGTTAGGTCGGCGTTAATGTGGTTAGGTTAGGTCGGCGTTAATGTGGTTAGGTTAGGTCGGCGTTAATGTGGTTAGGTTAGGTTAGGTCGGCTTTAATGTAGTTAACCTTAAGCTAGGGACGCTATTCTTCAGGTGATTACTTTACTAGACAATCCTTTAGTCTGATATACTTATTGGTTACCATCGTGTGTATACCTGTGTTGACCCAATGTGTAGTTGTATGGCGCTTTAACCCTATATTCTATGTATGTATGTATGTATGTATGTATGTATGTATGTGCTAGCCCTGTATCAGTGTAATTAATCTACTATATTTATACACACACACCCACACACACACATGCATACATACACACATACCTACATACATACATATATACACACATACATACATACATACAGTACACGAAATGCTTATAGTAGTTGTCTCGTGTGTGTGTGTGTGTGTGTGTGTGTGTGTGTGTGTGTGTGTTCTCAAAGGGTAAGATGAAGGAGGCTTGAGGGAGGGCTTAAGGACGGGAAGGAAATGGAGAGGGAAGAGTAGATTAAGGGAGGGGAAGGAGGGAGGGGATGAGGGGAAAGTGAATGTTAAGGGAGGGGAAAGTGGAAGGGAGGGAATTTAGGTTAAGGGGAGGTGATGTGTAGGAAGAGGAGGAAGAAGAAGATGCGAGAGAAAGAGAGAGAAAAGAAGAAGTAAGATGGAGGTAGGAGGGAGGGAGGTAAAGGTAAGGTGAAGAAGTGGAGGGAAGGGGGGAGGGAGGGAGGGAGGGTAGTGTGAGTCCCTCCTCAGCTCTCACTTGTGGTGCACATGAATCATCCGCCCCACTCACCTGCTGCAGGGGGGGGTGAAGGAGGGGTCGGGGGGTGAAGGAGGGGTGGGGGGTAAAGGAGGGGTGGGGGTGAAGGAAGGGCGGGGGTGAAGGAAGGGAGGGGTGAAGGAGGGGTGGGGGGTGAAGGAAGGGAGGGATTAGGGTGGGGTGAAGGAGGGGAGGGGTGCAGGAAGGGAGGGGTCAGGGAGGGGAGGAGGTGAAGGAAGGGAGGGGTTTGAAGGAAGGGGGGGTGAGATGAAGGAAAGGCGGGAAGGGGGTGAGGGAGGGTGGGGGGAAAGGTGAGGTAAGGAGTGGGGGAGGGATGAAGGAGGGGGTTAGGTGGGGGAATAGGAGATAAAGAAACAGAAGGAGGGAGGAGACCAAGGAAGGGGGAGGGGCAATGGAGAGGAAAGAGAGTGGAGGGGAGAGGGAGGAAGAGGGGATAGGTTAAGTAAAGAAGAGGAGAGGAGTGGGAGACGGGAGGGGCGATAAAGGGAGTGGAGAGGTGAAGGAATAGAGGGATGGGAGGGGAGAGAAGGAGAGGGGTAGGTGGAGGAGAGATGGAATGGGAAGAGGGGAATGGGTGTGGAGAAGGAGGAGTGGGGGTGGAAGAGGTGAGTCAGGGATGGAGGGAGGGGAAGGGAGGGGGTCGTGGGGAGGGGAGGGGCAAGACAGTTACCTCACTGTGCTGTTGTGGCCAGGTGTGAGGGGAAGGGGAGGGGGGGAGGGAGGGAGGGAGCGAGGGTGTGGAACGGTGAGTGGCAGAGAGAACAAACATAATATAGGGAGAGAGAGAGAGAGAGAGAGAGAGAGAGAGAGACAGAGACAGAGAGACAGAGAGAGAGAGAGAGACAGGAAGACAGTTTGACAAATAAAGAAAACAACAGAGAGACAGAAGTTGATAATAGAATTACACACACACACACAGTTCAGTTCAGGTTAGGTTAGGTTAGGTTAGGTTAGGAAAGAAAAAACACTCCCATCTCCTCTACCCTCCCATTCTCCCCGTCCCTCCCCTCACCTTCCCTTTTCCCATATCTATTCCCTTCCTCCCCTACTTCACCCCTTCACCCCTACCCTCCCCTTCTCCCCTGCCCTTTCTCCTCTACCCTCCCCTTCTCTACCCTTCCCCTCACCCCCTCCCCCTACCCATCCTCACCCCCTCCCCCTACACAACTAAATTTCAGTGGGAGAAACTTGGTGTTTACTAATTTTCCAAGGCGCGCAGGACACCAGCCTGCATATAATGCATATCTCCGCAGGCGAATGCACGCATGATGCAGGAGGCGACCACCAATCAGCGCCGGGATGCACAGTTAATGCTCCGCCCAATTTGGCCCGTCCTTGCACAGGATTGGCTCGTTGAAATCACGTGTGTGGCCGTGGTGCGGTGATTGGTTGGTGCATTCTCGCCGCGGCTGATTCAAATTGCAGGAATGTGACTTAGCCGCATGAGAGAGAGAGAGAGAGAGGAAAATATATACAGTATACTATAGTTTACATTAGTACCACACCTACCACACCTGCTACCACATCCATTACCTGGAACGCTACCACAACCACACCCACCTACCACAACGACTACTACACCCACCATCGTGAACACTACCACCCCTACCACAACTATTACTACCACACCTACTACCACACCCACTACCACACCCACTACCACACCCACCTACCACACCCACCTACCACAACGACTACTACACCCACCATCGTGAACACTACCACCCCTACCACAACTACTACTACCACACCTACTACCACACCCACAACCACACCCACTACCACACCCACCTACCACAACGACTACTACACCCACCATCGTGAACACTACCACCCCTACCACAACTACTACCACACTGCTCCACCACACCCACCTACCACAACGACTGCTACACCCACCATCGTGAACACTACCACCCCTACCACAACTACTACTACCACACCTGCTACCACACCCACAACCACACCCACCTACCACAACTACTACTACTACCACACCTGCTACCACACCCACAACCACACCCACCTACCACAACGACTACTACACCCACCATCGTGAACACTACCACCCCTACCACAACTATTACTACCACACCTACTACCACACCCACAACCACACCCACTACCACACCCACTACCACCCTCATTACCACGCCCGCAACCACACCACCTACCACAACTACTACTAGCACACCTACTACCACACCCACACCCACGCCCACACCCACACCCACTACCACGCCCATTACCACGCCCACAACCACACCCACTACCAACGCCTTTTGAATAATGTGCGATCGTACTCAAGCTTTAAGTCATTGTACTCAAAGGGTAAAGCCACCATACTCAAACGCTACCATCGTACTCAACACCATCGTACTCAAGACACCACCATCGTATAGACTCAGAAGGACCTCAACACCCCCCCCCCCCTCTCCCACCCTCACATAACGGGGGTTGGCGACACCATAAATAAATACAAAAACGAAAAAATAAATCAAGAATGAGAAACAATATATGTATGTTGTGTTGTCAAAGTAAGAGAAACAATTGAGACCCTGCAATTATGTGTAAATGAGGCAGAAAGTCAGATCAGCAACCTGAGACTTGGTCACATATGGCAGCAGGGTCTACCATTAGACAACACATTATGCTTCCAAGTCTTCCCAGGCGGTAGTACCTCCCTGTTTGGTAGCTGCTTATGATATGTTAGTTCAGGTTAGGTTTGGTTATATTATGTTAGATTACGTTAGGTTATGATATTAGTTCAGGTTAGGTTATGTTAGGTTAGGTTAACAGTAATATGGACCGGTCATCTCCAACACGTGGGGCAGCTACTGTTCTCATGTACTCTTTACTTAACTCTGCCTTCTCAGTATGTGCTTCCTCTTTACTTAACACTTTTTTCTTTATAATCTACACTTTCCGCCCGTCATTACCACATTTTCTACCCTTATGTATTACTTTCCTCCCGTCAGTGCCTCACTTTCCACCCATTACCATTACAATTTTCGCCCCGTCAACACCACACTTTCCTCCCCTTCAACACAACACTTCCCTTTCCTTCAACACCACACTTTCCTCCCCTTCAACACCACACTTTCCTCCCCTTCAACACCACACTTTCCGCCCTTTCAACACCACACTTCCCTCCCCTTCAACACCACACTTCCCTCCCCTTCAACACCACACTTCCCTCCCCTTCAACACCACACTTCCCTCCCCTTCAACACCACACTTCCCTCCCCTTCAACACCACACTTCCCTCCCCTTCATCACCACACTTCCCTCCCCTTCAACACCACACTTCCCTCCCCTTCAACACCACACTTCCCTCCCCTTCATCACCACACTTCCCTCCCCTTCAACACCACACTTCCCTCCCCTTCATCACCACACTTCCCTCCCCTTCAACACCACACTTCCCTCCCCTTCAACACCACACTTCCCTCCCCTTCATCACCACACTTCCCTCCCCTTCAACACCACACTTCCCTCCCCTTCAACACCACACTTCCCTCCCCTTCAACACCACACTTCCCTCCCCTTCAACACCACACTTCCCTCCCCTTCAACACCACACTTACCTCCCCTTCAACACCACACTTCCCTCTCCTTCAACACCACACTTCCCTCCCCTTCAACACCACACTTCCCTCCCCTTCATCACCACACTTTCCGCCCTCGCTATTTGCTCGATACAATTGGGGCAATATAGTGCGTTAATTGAGGGTGCAATATAGGGAGGCACTTGTCATTATATTAGGTAATAGAGCGTTTGATAGACAGACAGACAGACCAACCGACAGACAGACAGACACAGACACAGACAGACCAACGTGTATACTGGGAATTATTGCACGCTGTTATTATCACGGGTAATGATAGAGAGAGAGCGAGAGTGTATGTATGTATGTATGTATGTCTGTCTACATGTGTGCCTTTAAATGTGTATGATTTGGTATGTGAATTATGTGTGTGTGTGTGTGTATGTGAGAGTGTGTGTGTAATTATGTACGAGACTGAGTTTTTGTGTGTATGTAATGTGTACACGTCTTTATGTGTTTGATTATTATGTGTGTGTGTGTGTGTGTGTGTGTGTGTTAGTCCAGTACTCAACAGAAGTTATTACCCGTTGGTTGTAAATCATCTGTTGGAATGCGGACGCGCGTTTGTAACAGTAAACTCCCCCCCCCCCCCTCGCGCCGTTGAACAGTGTCTCCTACCCCAGCACACCCCCCCCCCTTCTCCTCCTGTTAGCACTTGTTGAACGCATCTCCACACACCCCTCTCCTCCCCTCCCCCTTCTCTTCCTCCCCTCCCTCCTCCCCCCCCCCTTCCTACCCTGGTGCTGGACCTCTGTGAAAATGCGTCCTGGTAATGCGTATTGTACTGTGACGTATTATAGGTCGTGTGGTAATGCGTTGTACTGTGACGCATTGTAGTTGTGTCTCATCGTTTTGTACCCTGATGCATTCCAGTCCTTACGCATTGCAGTGTTACACTCTCCATTGGTGACTTATTCTAATGGTGAACGTATCCCTCCGTAACGCCTTCCTACGGTGTCGCGTATTAGTGGTGACACATCTCATGCGTCACCAGTGGGATACGCATCAGTTAGTTGGTGCGCATTCCACTGGTGTCAAGTACCATGCGTCACCAGTGGTATGTGTCACGCAGGGTCTAGGAACATGCGTTACAATGTCATCATACATAAACGCGTGAGGAAGACTCTATGATAATAATAATAATATTATTAATCTCTTAAGTTATTCATATATACAGTAATTCAAAATTCTACTTATGAGAATTGTTTTAATGGCGATGATTTTCATATTAGTTTAAAAAAATATAAGTTAGCCTATTGATAAGTAAAACACACACACACACACACACACACACACACACACACACACACACACACATGTAAGTAAGCTTATTAAAAAAAATTATCTGTGACGTCATGCTAGGAACTCGTTAATGTGACGTGTGTGTGTGTGTGTGTGTGTGTGTGTGTGTGTGAGAGTGAGAGAAACATACATACATGCATACATTAGACAGGCAGACAGACGTAGATGTAGATACTTAGAGACAGATACAGACAGACATCACAGGATTCTATATATTCATGCACTTGGTCTACAGGGCGTCACATAATAATAATAATAATAATAATATGTATCGCCAAATATCAGTTTCTTTTATGAATCGCCATTTTTAAAAGTGTCCTAATTGCCAGCGGGAAAAATACATATCTATAATTACGGTTTTGGAAAGGCTTTATAGAGGCCTAGAGTCTATAACCTTTTAGGAGATTTTTAGAGGCGCTAATTATATAAGAGGCACCATAGTTACGGATTCTATACACAGGTTATATAGTATTGGCGTTTCAACTATAGTGACGCTAAATATAATAGTGTGATATAATACAGTAGTTATATAGGCGTTTTATATACAGAAGCGCTAAATTAAAAAGTTATGTATATTAGGTAAATTTAAATGCGCTGAATTAAGATTTTATATCATTTGGCATTATATATAAAATGTCCGTATGTAAAGGCGCCATATTATATGTTTTTCTATATAATGGCGCCAGATATATAGTTTATATATATAAGGTGTTAATAATAATAGCTCTAAATTTATAGGCGTCAAAACTCTATATGTTATGGCTTCAAATATATCCTATTATAATGGCGCCAATTTAGAGGTTCTCAGTATAAAGGAGGTAATTTAATGGTTCTATGCGCCTATGCTGTTTCATTATACGACACCAAATATATAGAGACTGAATATAGATCATACGCCAAATATAGAGGTTATAGATATACGCTAAATATAAAAAGCGTAAATATACCGAAACACATTTATAGCGATTCTAAACAAAAAGGCTCCATTAACTAGGGTCATAATATAAAGGCTCCATTAACTAGGGTCTTAATATAAATGCTCCATTAACTAGGGTCTTAATATAAAGGCTCCATTAACTAGGGTCTTGATATAAAGGCTCCATTAACTAGGGTCTTAATATAAATGCTCCATTAACTAGGGTCTTAATATAAATGCTCCATTAACTAGGGTCATAATATAAAGGCTTCATTAACTAGCGTCTTAATATAAAGGCTCCATTAACTAGGGTCATAATATAAAGGCTCCATTAACTAGGGTCTTAATATATAGGCTCCATTAACTAGGGTCTTAATATAAAGGCTCCATTAACTAGGGTCTTAATATAAAGGCTCCATTAACTAGGGTCTTAATATATAGGCTCCATTAACTAGGGTCTTAATATATAGGCTCCATTAACTAGGGTCTTAATATAAAGGCCCCATTAACTAGGGTCTTAATATAAAGGCTCCATTAACTAGGGTCTTAATATAAAGGCTCCATTAAGTTCGAAGCGTAAAGGTTTCATCATATAGGCGCTAACACTATAGGTTCCAGATATAATGGCGTTAAATATATAGGATCTTCTGATTATAGGCGTAAATATAAAGGATTCTAGTTATACGCCAAATATACAGGTATACATTAGAGAATACACTCGCTAAATTAAAGGCGCACTATGGAATGTTGATACAAGGTTAGGTTAGGTTAGGTTAGGTTCGGGTAGGTTAGGTTAGGTTAGGTTCGGGGTAGGTTAGGTTAGGTTAGGGTAGGTTAGGTTAGGTTTGGTTAGGTTAGGTTAGGTTAGGTTAGAGAGAATTGTAAATTAAAGGCGTCAGTTATAGTTATTATTTAATGGCGCTAAATCTACAGACGCTAAATATAAAGAAGTCCCGTATAAAGGCGCCAGTTATTTGTTATGATTTAAAGGCGCGAAATATGAAGAATTATACTTTAAAGGCGTCTATTTTTTTTTTGCTACAGTGAAATGTAAAGGTGTGTTGTTATAATGGCCTACAGGTACAAAATAGAGTCATCTTAATATAAAGTTGCCAGATTTAGCTCTTGGTGTTATGGTTTAAAGGTGCTGAATATACAAACGCGAAATATAAACGAGTATAGTGGCGCAGGCTGTGTTAATTTACAGGCGCGGAATATGAACTCTTGAGGTATAATTCACCAGATTTGTGTCATTGTTATAAAGGCGCTAGACAGAAGGCGAAATATTAAAGAATTCAAATATAAAGGCGCCAGCTGTGATTGTTGATATTATTTAATGGCGCTAAATCTAACCTCGCCAATATAATATTTCCTATGTGTTTTGAGGCGCCAAATTTAATGACCTATTTTATCATTGAAATATAAAGGCACAGCTTATTTAATGGCGTTTTGTGTCTTTCTTCCTAATAGAGTCGCTAAATTTAATTACTTTATATAATATTAATGGCGCTAAATTTAATGGCTACAAATTTAGTTGCTTGAAATATACAGACGCCAAATTAAAGGTTCATATTTTTAGTGGACCCGAAATAAAACCTTGTTAATGGTCTCAAATATAAAGGTGTCTCGTTTTAATGGTTTTTGGGTTTAAAATCACCAAATATAAACCACTAATTTTAATTGTTGCCAAATAATATAGACCCCGATATATAAAACCGCTAAATAAATCCCACCAATATTTGTATAGATACCCCCTAGGAATATAACGCTAACATAGAGACATACCAAATTATTTACGCTAAAATAACAAACATAAAAACCGCTAATTTAAATCACAATCACATAAAATCTAATCGCTAATTTAAATCACAATCACATAAAATCTAATCGCTAATTTAAAACAACTAACTTATACCGCGAAAATATAAACCAAGTCAAATCTAGATCAGCTGTTGGGGTACCTCTTCTGGGTTTGTTTACATTATGAAATTATTATTAACTTTACGTATTTCTCTCGTGAATTGAAGCCTAATGTATGGTTTATTCTCTTCTATACATCCACACGGGTTTATTCTTTATGGGTTTAGTGTTTTAGAAGAGAATAAATAACGGAATATGTGAAGAAAAACAACTTTATTATACGTAGAAAGAAAACCACCCAGCAATTGTTCTCATATCGGACACGAGGGAGGATAGAGTCGGGGCCGAGGTGGTGAGGGGCAGGCGAACACAACCCCGACAGCTTAATTGTTCTTGTCATACCGTGTGTAATATTGTGTATGTGTGTATGTCATGTGTGTGTGTGTCTTACATGTACGTGTGTGTCTTACATGTACGTGTGTATCATGCGTGTGTGTCATGTATACGTCATTTGTGTGAGTGTTATGGTCGAATGTATTATAATATATATATATATATAGTATATGTCCTGTATGTGTCCTGGGTGTATGTGTGTCATGTGTATGTGTCCTGGGTGTATGTGTGTCATGTGTATGTGTCCTGGGTGTCGTGGTCACATAACAAGGTCAGGGACAAGGTCACCCGGCAGTGACCCTCCCTCCTCTTGTTCCGTGTGTTTGTTGCCCGTGTTTGTTGGTTTGTTTAGTACATGTGTTTGTCATATGGGTTTGTTTGCTGTGTGTGTGTGTTTGTTGCGCGTGTTTGTGTTGCTCTTATTTGTTTCTTCCATAGGTATCTTTTCGGTATGTTACTTTTGTTTGTTTATCCTGTGTGTGTTTGTTTATTGTTATTATTTAAGTCACATTCAGGGGGGTCAAGGTCACAAGTTAGGATATAATTAATGGAAGAGACAGGTCAGGGGTGAGAGAGAGACAGGTCAGGGGTGAGTGAGAGAGAGGAAGTATAACTCTCCCTTATAACCATTAACGTTAAACAGTTGCCACAGAGAGACCTTGGCGCCACCTGTTGACTGATCCACCAACTTTCCAAAGAAAATGTCTATAGTGTGAGGGATAACTATAATGAGTTTTTTTTTTAGTTACAGGGATTGAAGACGGTCATATTATTATTATTATTATTATTATTAATGTTTATCGCCCGTGTCCGTGTGTGTGTGTGTGTGTGTGTAAGAGAAACAGTGAGAGCTGAATGGTATAAATTGCATTTTTATTGCAAGTATAATTGTTTAGATCAACTTATTCCTGTGTGTGTGTGTGTGTGTGTGTGTGTGTGTGTGTGTGTGTGTTTGTTGCTGTGTCTATGCCTGTTATATCTGTATGTGTGTGTGTGTGTGTGTGGATGTATGTATGTCCGTATGTGTATGTATGTATGTCTGTGAGTACATACATGTGTATCTTTTAAAAACAGTTCATACAATCAATTCGTCTCTCAATCTTAAGGGAAATTTTACCCCCAGATGGTCCCGTCCCAATGAGTCCGTCCGCCCATCCATCCGTCTATCCGTCCTTCCGTCTATCCATCCCTCCATCCACCTGCCCATCCGAACGCCAATACGTCCGTCCGTCCATCAGCCCGCCAGTCCGTCAGTCCATCCATCCGTCCGTCCATTGGTCCACTCGCCCGTCCGTCTATCCGTCCGTCCGTCCGTCCGTCCATAGCAAATTCCACCTCTCCGCTAGTTTACAACGGATTTTCACCCGTATTGGTATAAATAGCGTTAGTGATTGGATGATTCACCTGTCTCATCCTACCTCCTGTCCAATCCGTCCGTCTGTCCGTCCGTCCGTCACGACACCTGAGATACGTAATGTTATACAGCTCCCGGGAGGGGGGGGGGGGGGTATGTATCATGTATACCCGACTAATGTATAGTCCTGAATACATAGTGTGATACATGGTAATGCTCTAATAATAAGAACGACATTAGCGACTTTATTATATAGCGGTAGTCATATATATTGGAGGAATAATAATAATAGTAGTAGTAGTAGTAGTAGTAGTAGTAGGTAGTAGTAGTAGTAGTAGTAGTAGTAAACATCCTTAACTCAGGTATTACGTCGTTAAGGTCATAGCCAGTTAATTGAAGTTTCAGTCATTAAACAGTTACGAGCAATGACTGACTTTAATACACTCTGGCGAATTCTTAGGGTCAGTCAGGTTAATTTAGGTTAGGTTAGGTTAAGATAGGGTAAGGTGAATTTAGATTAGGTTAAGATAGATTAGGTTTGGATAAGTTAGGTTTGGTTAGGATGTCTTAGATTTTGAATAGGTTAGGATAAATTTGGATATGTCAGGTGAAAGTGGATATTAGGTTTGGTTAGGGTGGATTAGGGTAGGATTAGTTTGGTTAGTTTTTAGGTTAGGTTAGGTTTTTGTTAGGTTAGGTTAGGTGAGGTTATGTTCTTGTATGAGGTTAGGTTAGGTTATGCCAGATGAGGAGAGAATATTCCCTAGATTAAATTATGTTAGGTTAGGTTAGGATTAGGTTAGGTTAGGTCAGGTCAGGTTAGGTCAGAATGAGATGTAAAATTATGATATAATAATTCTTGAGTTATTTAAATACGATTATTATATAGGTTAAAATAAGGTGGTTAGGGTAGGTTAGGTTAAGTTAGGTTAATTGAGGTTAAGATAGTTCAGGTGAGGTTAGATCACGTAAGGTGAAGGTTGTTAGGCTAGGCTAGGTTAGGGTAGACTAGGCTAGGCCAGGCTAAATAAAGTTAGGTTATGTTAGGCTATGTTAGGTTTAGACTAGAATACGTGTGGCTAGGTTAGGTTAGGCTAGGTTAGGTTAGGTTAGGGTAGGTTAGGTTAGGGTAGGTTAGACTAGTGTGGTCTTCTTATTCATTAGTTTACTTTATTAATTATTCTCGTACACAAAGTACATATCTCTCAGGGTAATTATCTCACTGACCTTAACCCTAAACCATCATACAGTAGTTTTCTCGTTTTGTGATAAAGTGAAAGTCGGTCCCGTAGTCTTGGCGAGTCATTAGGGGCAATACGGATATAGCACACTGTACACTAAGCCTTTTCCCGGTTATACAAAGAGGCAACGTCACCGGCACTGTACCTGATCAGCTTTCAATTCCCTCAACTGTATATTTAGGTACAGTAGCCACACCAACTATCTGTGCATACTTTGTGGGAAACAATATGAGACCATGGACTATAAATTTTGGTATATGAGGGCTGTCACTAGTCACACGGAGGGCTGTCACTAGTCACACGGAGGGCTGTCACACGGAGGGCTGTCACACGGAGGGCTGTCACTAGTCACACGTAAAATTTCGGAGCATATCGACCCCCACCTGCACAGATAGTTATTTTAGCTACTGTACCTATTCCCAGCTGGGCTGACTAAGGGGTTTACCGGGCTCCAACCAGTGTGTCTTAGGATAGGATGCGAGTCCAGTGCCTACTTGACCACCGCACCTCTCTTATACTGTAATTATAACCACAACTATCATCATTAGAACAATATGTAACACTGAATCATACAAAGTGACACCGTTATATCCGGTTGGTATACCTGGTGTTGTACTCCTGCGGGACATACTACAGTGAAACCTTTATTTAACGGACTATATATAGAGAGGAAAGTCCATTATATCGAGGATTCGTTAAATGTCGAACCTCCATCTGAAGAACTACATAGAGATGAAAATCCGTTATATCAAGGGTCCGTTAGATGTGATTATATGCAGAGAGAGAGAGAGAGAGAGAGAGAGAGAGAGAGAGAGAGAGAGAGAGAGATATTTCACTATACTGGAACATATATCAGTGCAACAAATACAGCTACAGGAATACAGGAATACAATATACACCGTTAATGAATGCCACGGTTATACACTTGGTCATAATGAGGTGTATTTTGTTCTACATCACTACAGAATATTTCTCTACAGCTAAGTAATAATACAAATCCTAGCCTAACCTAACCTAACCTAACCTAACCTAACCTAACCAGACACCATCATTACTGCGGGGGGTGGGGGGATTACGGCTCAGTGAACGTATGTATATCAGCATAAGTATACAGTTATATACATGACCATCAGAACATATACATTGCTATATACATGACTATCAGAATCTATTATACATAGCTATATACCTGACTATCAGAACAAACATAGACATTGTTATATATATGACTATCAGAACAAACATAGACATAGCTATATACATGACCATCAGAATCAGAAAATATACATGACTTAGATCAAAAAATGTTTATAGCTATCAACATCGTAGCAACACTGTTTATGACCATCAGAGCATTAGATCAATATATATTACCAGGACACCAGATGTATATAGTCATAAAAACAACATGATTTATTAGTAGTAGTCGAGTAAAATATATATTGAGGTACAGTAAACGCTCCCAATATTAGCATATCCGCTAATGAGAAGTCCGCTATTGAGAGGATTTACTGTACCCATTATTTTATTAAGAAGTCCGTTATTGAGGGGTTTTACTGTATCCATTATTTTATTGAAAAGTCCGTTATTGAGAGGGTTTACTGTATCCATTACTTTATTGAGAAGTCCGTTATTCAGAGGGTTAACTGCATCCATTACTTTGTTGAGAAGTCCGTTATTGAGAGGGGTTACTGTACCCATTACATTATTAAGAAATCCGTTATTGAGAGGGTTTACTGTACCCATTCCATTATTAAGAAGTCCGTTATTGAGAGGGTTTACTGTATCCATTATTTTATTGAGAAATCCTTTATTGAGAGGGTTAACTACATCCATTACTTTGTTGAGAAGTCCGTTATTGAGAGGGTTAACTGCATCCATTACTTTATTAAGAAGTCCGCTATTGAGAGGGTTTACTGCATTATCAGCCTCGAGATTTTTGTCCAAGATCGAGTTTCTCAGTTAAGTCTTATAACTCAAAGGCTCTATTAGTCTCAAGAGTTATTAAATCCTGCTATAACAAACAACTAAGACAACAAAATGACTATTAACATTAGTATAAGATCTATAACATCATTAGATTATAGAGGTTGTGAAGTTATTGTAGTTATATGTCTGGTTTAAGTATCATCCGGGGTACAGTACATTAATACAGGGTTATAGAGGTTGTAAAGGGGTTATGAATCTACCTGAGGGAATTACAGGAGATTACAGTATTATTTTCGGTATAATTACAGTGTAGTCAGAGTAGTAATAACACCTGTAGTATTAACAGTAGGGGAATGTAACCACCTTATGTTGGTAAATGACATACAGTGATACAGACACGTGGGGTACAGACAGACACATGGGGTACAGACAGACACATGGGGTACAGACAGACACATGGGGTACAGACAGACACATGAGGTACAGACAGCTAGACACTCCGCCCTTAAGAGCTCTCCCGGTACCTTAAGAGCTCTCCCGGTACCTTAAGAGCTCTCCCGGTACCTTAAGACCGCTCCCGGTACCTGAAGAGCTCTCCCGGTACCTTAAGAGCTCTCCCGGTACCTTAAGACCGCTCCCGGTACCTTAAGAGCTCTCCCGGTACCTTAAGACCGCTCCCGGTACCTTAAGAGCTCTCCCGGTACCTTAAATTACGCCTTTATAGATTAACTCGGTACCTGTTGATCGTGTCATTCCGTTATGTCGAGGTTAATGATTTATGGATATACCTGGATAAATAGTTGTGTGTGTGTGTGTGTGTGTTTGTGTGTGTGTGTGTGTGTGTGTGTGTGCGTGTGCATGTGTGTGTGTGTGTGTGTGCGTGTGTGTGTGATAGTATCGTATATAGACAAGTAATATTTTTTTTCTCCTTTGATTAATATAACCTTATGAGACCAACTTATCAGGTAATAACGTAATGCCGTTATAATTACACGTAGATGACTTATGTAATTACGACACTCACACGTACAATATTATAGCAGATGATAGACTTAGGCAGTTGTTAACGAGGGGTGTGGTAGAAAGGGGGAGATAAACAAACCCAGAATTATTCTTGATGTCATTACATTATCTCTTAGGTAAACAGTGTGGTTAATTTCTATTATACGTGATTAATTAACCGAACCGCAATGTAATACTGTTATAAATTACAGTTAAAATAGATGTTAATGTTTAGTGAGGATTGGTGTTTATTAAATGTTGTGGAGATGAGGGAAGGTTTATAATGTGGAGTAGAGAGAGATTATGTATTTCCTTATGTGTTTTATTATTACTATGTTGGGATAGGTTAGTGATGTGTTGTGGTGTTTTAATTGAGCTTTATGTCTTTCTTGTGGAAATTACAGTGTTTGGAATGAGTACAAAAGGAGCCAGAGCGGTACAGTCCTAACTACAGTGGAGGGATACAGCACACTGCCTCGTAACAACATTGAGAAGACAGTGCGTAAATTCTCTTGTGATCCATAGAAACACAGATGGAGTGTTTCAGGTAGATGGAACACACTCACCTAGGAAGGAAGAACAAACAAGGAACACAAAGAGCGGTGTTACTAGTGTGTGTGACGGTGTGTTGCTGTGAGAATATATGTGTTGAGAGTTACACCGGTGAGGACAAAGAATTTAGCCCAATGGTGGAGAAAAATCCACACTTGGGAGGACAACCAGAGAGGGAGTGTTTTGACTTGGTCCTGAACTGTGAATCACATCGTGGTGGAAGACCAACAAGTGTTAATTCGAGTGTTTTCGTTGATTTCCCACAAGTGAGGCCAAGGGGAGCCTTTGAGAGCCGCTGTGTATGGGAAGTATGGGTATTTAGGCCTATTTCTGCCAGCCAACTAGGCCTACCTACCACTCCCTCCCTCAAGCAGAGAGGCGGTAGATGCTCGTCTCACTGGTGTCTCTTGAACCTGTCAAATAAACAAGTGTTATTACTTAGAAAATTAGAGAAATAAGTACTAGAAGGGTCAGGTGGCGTGGCGGGCTGGTGGCGCCCTCCTCGTGCTTCCATCACCATGGAAATTTGCATATATGTTCAGTTTGATGCCGAGAATGTGTGAAATATACTTTTAGTGAAATATTCCACCGATTTCTGGAAATGGAAATTATTGCCCATGAACAAAGTGTTGGTGAAATGACAACCAGAAGGTTTTGGTGATCCTTATGACCTGGTTAGGGGTGTAGGTGACCCAGGGATGGTGAGGAGAACAAGGAGGTGCACTATAAGTGAGTGTATGAACTGCCACAGACGGATTTTGTGAGTTTTGGAGTAGGTGTTGGCGAGGCTGGGTCTGTCTCTAGGCCACATCATCTCATCTCGCTGTAGACTGGATGCTGCAGCTCGCGGGAAAACATTCCGCCGTCCACCGCACTGTTCCGTTGTGTAGCGGACAACCCGTACACCCGTCGGCCACGTCTTCAGGAGCCATCGTAGGCGGCCGTACGGTGGCTGAAGGCTCCCCTGCACCGCACACCACACAGGATGTGGCTGTGGCAGCAAGTGGGGAGCTCACACCGCGGTGGGCCACAGTGGAAGCTGCGGAAGAGGAGGTCCGAGTGAAAACGAGTGAACGATAGTGTTAATCAGCGCAAATCTCCAGATGGTTGGCTACCCTGCTCAAGGTCCTGTGACGTCTGTACATTCCAAAATGGCGGACTTGAGGCAGTGGGTCTGACTGTGCACAGGTAAGAATTTTATTAATTTTCGTAGGGTATTTGGGCCCGGAACGGAAGTTGATGGTGTGGTGCAAGTTTTTGAAGACATATAGCATCTTTGGAGTGTGGTTTCATCCGCCTCTGGATGCACATGTGGCCGGGAAATGAGATCGAAATGTGTAAAGTCGGGCGTAGTGTCCACCAGACTCATTCATTCTCCGCATGACACGACAGCGGGCATTTAAACTCTACTTCCTGGGCATTTAAATCCTCAGGGTTTCACAAAAACCATTTTTTGTACATTGGTAGACTTTGACGGAGTGTTGGGGGAGTGTTGCATGGCGGGTGGCTAGTCTAGGTGTGGCTCATCATAGTCAAGTGCATGTAATTATTATGTAAGTGGTTATGCTTCAGTGCTTGAGGGGAAAAAATACACAAAGTGGCCCTAGACACCATATCTGACCCCGACCAGGTAAGTGAGTGATTTACAGGTGTATTGGGTCCACCTGGGAGTTTAACAGCCGTATACCTTGCATGTTGTCTTGTCTTGTGTTCCCATTATGAAATTATTTTATATTGTATATTTTTCTATATGTATTTCATGTGTATGTTATATGTACATGTACCGACGTGTGTTTTGAACATGTCTACGACGAGAAAATTATTTAATATGTCTTAAAAACCTGAGGAATGTCCAAGAAAATAAATAGGTCAAGTTAACAGACATAAAAACCCGGATTATGACAGAACCCCCACATAAACCATCCCATTAAAACCAACACAAATACATACACATAAACCAAAGACCCAATAAACCTCACATATAAACCACAAACAAAACGTACATCCTAATAAACACATAAACTATTAACTCCTAGTAACTCCTGGTAAAAAAAAAAAAAAAATTAGGTTAATACCCTCATCCTGGGGAAAAAATACCTTACCTGGGGAGAGAGAGAGAGGGGGTTGAGGGGGGGGGGATACACACACGTGGCCTATACCTGTATTTAGCTTGGGGGGGTGAGAGAGGAGGAGGAGGGGGTTGTCACTACCTTCCACCTCCCTCCCTCCCTAGTTAATTAAACCTTTTCATTACCTGTTATCTAGAGGGTTTAATTTAAGGGGTTAAACCATATTGTGGGTTAGATAAGGAATTTCTTAGTGTTTTTTCTTATTTTTTGGAGGAAGAATGAAATTTTGACTTGGGGTTGAATGGGTGATGGTTCATAGTATTGCATGGACTTTAGGTGTTGAGGACTAGCGTTGATAGACGTTGTGGAATTGCGTTGATAGACGTTGAAGACAAGCTTTGATAGACCGATGTTCTAGAATAACTTTGATAGAAAGACGCTGAAGTCCTTAATGTTCATAGACAGATATTAGAGATCAGCGTTGACAGATAGACCTTCAAGACCAGCGTTGATAGTTAGACGTTGAGGACTATAGCGTTGACAGATAGACCTTCAAGACCAGCGTTGATAGTTAGACGTTGAGGACTATAGCGTTGACAGATAGACCTTCAAGACCAGCGTTGATAGTTAGACGTTGAGGACTATAGCGTTGACAGATAGACATGGAAGTCCTCACTATACACCGCGGAAGATGTGGACGTTTTAGCCTTCAGCACTGACACACAGACATAAGGGCCCTCGACTGCCTCGTTAAGACTTTGTCAAGGATGCCGCCGCTTGTCTTAGTAGTTCTATAGTGGCGCTGTCTTGGGGAACCCGGTCGTCTTAGTCTTACTGCTATGTCAACCTTACTGTCATAGCAATAACACCGTCATACACCGCTGCTATGACAACCTTACTGTCATAGCAAAAACGCCCTCATGCACTGCTGCTATGACAACCTTACTGTCATAGCAATAAGGCCGTCATGCACCGCTGCTATGACAACCTTACTGTCATAGCAATAACACCGTCATGCACCGCTGCTAAGACAACCTTACTGTCATAGCAATAACACCGTCATGCACCGCTGCTATGACAACTTTACAGTCATAGCAATAACGCCCTTATGCACTGCTGCTATGACAACCTTACTGTCATAGCAATAACGCCGTCATGCACTGCTGCTATGACAACCGTACTGTCATAGCAATAATATCGTCATGCACTGCTGCTATGACAATCTTACTGTCATAGCAATAATATCGTCATGCACTGCTGCTATGACAACCTTACTGTCATAGCAACAACACCGTCTTGCACCGCTGCTATGACAACCTTACTGTCATAGCAATAACGCCGTCATGCACCGCTGCTATGACAACCTTACTGTCATAGCAATAACACCGTCATGCACTACTGCTATGACAACCTTACTGTTATAGCAATAACGCCGTCATGCACTGCTGCTATGACAACCTTACTGTCATAGCAATAAGGCCGTCATGCACCGCTGCTATGACAACCTTACTGTCATAGCAACAACACCGTCATGCACCGCTGCTATGACAACCTTACTGTCATAGCAACAACACCGTCATGCACTGCTGCTATGACAACATTACTGTCATAGCAATATGGCCGTCATGCACCGCTGCTATGACAACCTTACTGTCATAGCAATAACGCCGTCATACACCGCTGCTATGACAACCTTACTGTCATAGCAACAACACCGTCATGCACTGCTTCTATGACAACCTTACTGTCATAGCAATAAGGCCGTCATGCACCGCTGCTATGACAACATAGCAATAACGCCGTCATGCACCGCTGCTATGACACCCTTACTGTCATAGCAATAATATCGTTATGCGCCGCTGCTATGACAACCTTACTGTCATAGCAACATTACCGTCATGCACCGCTGCTATGACAACCTTACTGTCATAGCAATAATATCGTTATGCGCCGCTGCTATGACAACCTTACTGTCATAGCAACATTACGGTCATGCACCGCTGCTATGACAACCTTACTGTCATAGCAACATTACCGTCATGCACCGCTGCTATGAGACTCCCCAATGTCCATAGTGTGTCGTGACAGCCATGCTACTCACACTCACAGGGCTATGAGCGTGTTCAGACATGACAATCGAGGTGGCTAATGTCTGAGGATGTCGATGTACTGTACCGCCGCCTGGTATAGATATATGAGAATGTCTATGTATTCTGTACCGCCGCCTAGTACTTATTCATACATACATGGCACTCTGTATGTATGAGGTTGAGCTTTTAAACATCGCCGGCTAGTATTGTAATGTCGGGCGATAATCGTAGAGGCTAGTGATGCTATTGTAGAACATTATACTAGCATGTTTCCGGCTGCAGAGGTCTGACTCATGCTGTCGGAAGCTATAGCAGTAAATAGGCTGTTTGATTTATGATGTAGAGATAGGCGATATTTATAGGTCAGACCCTTAATGTCGGAAGCTGGCGATAAATATAGGTTAGACCCTTAATATCTAGACAGCCGATATTTCTAGGTCAGCCCCATAAAGTTGGTGATGTGTAGAGGTCAGCCCCATAAAGCTGGTGATGTGTAGAGGTCAGCCCCATAAAGTTGGTGATGTGTAGAGGTCAGCCCCATAAAGCTGGTGATGTGTAGAGGTCAGCCCCATAAAGTTGGTGATGTGTAGAGGTCAGCCCCATAAAGTTGGTGATGTGTAGAGGTCAGCCCCATAAAGTTGGTGATGTGTAGAGGTCAGCCCCATAAAGTTGAGACGGACGGTATTTAGAGATCTGATCTCTGTATATAGGGGAAATAGGGAGGGGGGGGGATATTTTAAGTACAAACCATAAATAGGGAGGGGCGATATTTTAAGTGCATTCCTAAAATAGAGATGGGCGATATTTTAAGTACAAACCATAAATAGGGAGGGGCGATATTTTAAGTACATACCTTAAATAGGGAGGGGGGATATTTTAAGTACATTCCTAAAATAGAGATGGGCGATATTTAAGGTACATTCCTAAAATAGAGATGGGCGATATTTGAGGTACATTCCTAAAATAGAGATGGGCGATATTTTAAGTACATACCTTAAATAGGGAGGGGCGATATTTTAAGTACATTCCTTAAATATAGATGGGCGATATTTTAAGTACATACCTTAAATAGGGAGGGGCGATATTTTAAGTACATTCCTTAAATATAGATGGGCGATATTTTAAGGGCAAAGTTAACCGATAAAAGAGAAGTTTTTAAAAATATACAACATCGATTTTATGGTTTTTAGCTGTTTACTGAGACAAAGTTCTGTTGTTAATGTTAAATCGTTAAACAATTAGTAACTGGCGATGATTAAGGGGCAATGTAATGACGTCGCGAATTTAGGAAGAGGTTGGCGATATTTAAAGGGTAGCCAATATGCTGTGGGTTTAAAGATAGTGAAGATTGTCGGTTTAATCGTTAATATCAAAGAGCTGGCGATATTTAGAGGGTATAGAGTGAGAGTTTAAGAGTCGGTGATGTTTGTAGGTCGTACCGTTAACACTAACAGCTGGCGATATTTAGAGGCTAGACCATAACTTGCAGGATTGTTGGTTATTAACGGTTAAATCAATGTCAGTAGCTGGCGATAAATGTAGGCTATAGTTAAAAAAATGCGAATGGACGATCGTTACTGGTTATAAGTTTGGGGGGGGGGGGGGGGATTTGGCGATGTCTTGAGACTGAACCTTTAGCTTAGTGACCTGGCGATATTTAAAGGTTAGGTTTAAATGTCTAGATATGGTGGTTATTAATGGTCAATAGATTTATTCCTCGAGAGTTGGTGATACTTAACGGCATTGTCTATTAATGTCGGTACTTGGCGATATTTATGGGTCAGTCCTTATGCCCAAACTTGGTGATAATAATAGGTCATGTTAGGAACTGGCGATAATTAGGGGTCAAACCAATACCTCAGGAGTTAGCCCAGGCGATAACGTCATATACTGGCGTTAGCTGTAGGCTTGACCTTAACTTCAGATAATGGGAATAATCATAGCGTTAGAAGTTAGTGATAATTATAGGTCAGACCTTAATGCTATGGGTTGGCGATAATTATGGGTCAGACCTTAATGCTATGGGTTGGCGATAATTATAGGTCAGACCTTAATGTTTGGGGCTGGTCGATAATTATAGGTCAGACCTTAATGTTTGGGGCTGTTCGATAATTATAGGTCAGACCTTAATGTTTGGGGCTGTTCGATAATTATAGGTCAGACCTTAATGTTTGGGGCTGTTCGATAATTATAGGTCAGACCTCTACGGCGATGTCTGTCTATAAATAAGGGTTAGACTTTAAGGGTCGGCGATATATCATGGTCGAAGTTTAATGCTGAATGCTGGCGATGATTATAGACCAGACTTTAAAGTTAAATACTGGCGATATTTATAGGGCAGACTCAACGACACCAGCGGCGATGTTTACAGGTCAGGCATTTGAACTGAACCACTGGCGATACTTAGAGATTAACCCTATGACGTCATCAGGCGATTATGTAGGTTAGACTAACATCAACAATAATTAGAGCCTATGTTAAAATCACCCCACCACCCCCTCCTTTCCCCCACCCCCCCACTACCCCCACCACTCCCTCTTCCCCACCAGCCTCGCCTTCCCCCCACCCCTCCTTCCCCCACCACCCCCTCCCCCACCCCTGTAATAAATGGGATTGTAGGCGTTGTTTTGTGGGATTGTACGCGTGGTTTTGGGACATTGTGGGCGTGGTTATGTAGCACTGTGGGCGTGGTTATGTAATATGTGCGTGGTTTTGTAGCATTATGGGCGTGTCTTTGTAGTATTGTGGGCTGGTTTTGTAGTATTGTGGGCGTGGTTTTGTAGTATTGTGGGCGTGGTTTTAGTATTGTGGGCGTGGTTATGTAGCTTTATGGGTGTGGTTTTTAGTATTATGGGCGTGGTTTTGTAGTATTGTGGGCGTGGCTTTGTAGTATTGTGGGCGTGGTTTTGTAGTATTGTGGGCGTGGTTATATAGCCTTGTGGGCGTGGTTTTAGTATTGTGGGCGTGGTTATGTAGCATTGTGGGCGTGGCTTTGTAGTATTGTGGGCGTGGCTTTGTAG
Organism: Homarus gammarus; assembly: GCA_958450375.1. Taxonomy (NCBI): domain Eukaryota; kingdom Metazoa; phylum Arthropoda; class Malacostraca; order Decapoda; family Nephropidae; genus Homarus; species Homarus gammarus. The sequence continues at coordinate 2,076,293 of CAUDMG010002027.1, forward strand.
TATTGTGGGCGGCTGGTTTTGTAGTATTGTGGGCGTTGTTATATATCCTTGTTGGCGTGGTTATGTAGCCTTTTGGGCGTGATTTTAATATTGTGGGCGTAGATTTGTATTATTGTGGGCGTGGCTTTGTAGTATTGTGGGTTTGTTTTAGTAGTATTGTGGGCGTGGTTATGTAGCCTTATTGTGGGCGTGGTTATGTAGCCTTGTGAGTGTGGTTATGTAGTATTGTGGGCGTGGTTATGTGGCCTTGTGGGCGTGGTTATATGGCCTTGTGGGCGTGGTTATATAGCCTTGTGGGCGTAGTTAAGTAGCCTTGTGGGCGTGATTTTAGTACTGTGGGTGTAGTTTGGATATATAAGCGGAAAACGGGTGGAGGTCAGGGAGAAATCAGGGGGCGGGGTGGGTGAGGGAGTGAGAGGAGGTGGTGGGTCGGGGGAGGGGTAGAGGGAGGGAAGGAAGGAATAAGAAGATGAAAGGAAATAGGGGAGGAGTAAGAGAATAGAAGCTCAAAGGAAGGGAGAGAACCCCCGTCCCTCCCCCTGTCCCTCCCTCCCTCCTTCCCGGCTTAGCAACTACTAAGCCTCATACGGTTCCTTCCTTCCCTCCTTCCTTCCCTCCTTCCCTCATCACAACATAAACATCATGATCGTACAAACTTTATCAATATTATCGTAATAAATAATTCACTTAAATATTTACTTACTTAAACATCTATGGTGTTAAATGTAATTAGTTATCATTAATAAAACACTTATATTGTAGTGAAAATGTTAAGTAGATGATTTATTTAAGTATTGTTAATTTAGTTATTTATTGAAGTGACCTTTGCGTTAATTAGGGTTTGGTTGTGTGGCTAAAATTAATGTTATTCGGGATAGTAAGTTTTTTCTTGATATTTGTCAGTATTTTTCTGTTTATTTGTGTAATGTTTTGGTGAATATTAACGTGTAGCTGTTTCAATAACTACGTGACGTGTACAGGTATATGCTTTAGCAAGTGTGTGTGTGTGTGTGTGTGTGTGTGTATCAGAGGCACCATTTTAAAGAGTCTGTAAGTTTGGGTTGAGAAAATAGGTCGGTATAGTACTCACGCCTGGCTCAGACCACAACCTGGGCTCGCCTTCATTTTTAAAGCTCCCTCCCTCGCTGCTGTGGGTATTTTCCTCCTCCGTTACGAGGCTCCAGAAACAACGTCGCGAAGATCCTTTG